>JAJIBD010009289.1:0-19896 GCA_021461705.1 Cryptotis parvus
TAACAATTCAATATAGCTAGAATCTGGAAACAACCTAAATGCCCGAGAACAGAGGACTGGCTAAAGAAACTGTGGTTCATCTACACTATGGAATACTATGCGGCTGTCAGAAAGGATGAAATTATGAAATTTACCTGCAAATGGATGGACATGGAGTCTATCATGCTGAGTGAAATTAGTCAGAAGGAAAAGGACAGATATAGAATGACTGCATTCATTAATAGGATATAGATACCAGTGTTTTACTAAATATGGGAAATGGTAATGGCAGATTAAAACTCACCACTGAATATACACAAAGAGACTTAAGTGATAAACTCTAAATATCTGCAGGGCTAGCCATAATGTGTAAAATAAGAGGGAGAGAGATGCAGAGACAGAGAGAGAGATAGAGAGAGAAAGAGAGGAAACTGGGGTACCTGCTATTAAGGCGGGTGGGGACGGGAGGGAGGGGGTACATTGGTGGTGTAAATGGGGCACTGGTGGAGGGATGGGTGCTGGAATACTGTATTACCAAGAACCAATTATGAACACCTTTGTAATTGTGTGTTTCACGGTGGTATAATAAAAAAATTTAAAAAAAATAAATAGTTGAGCCAATGTAGGAGGGAGAAAGGGAGGGTTTTTAGAAGAGTACTGATGCGTCAGTCAGAAGGAAAGGAACAGATAAAGCATGGTCTCTCATGTGTGGGACGTAAGGATTCATACCATGGGGCAACACATGGCCAAAGCTGGGGTGGAGGGTCCTTTGAACACTGGGTCAGGGAAGCAGATGCTTGGTGGTGACGTGATACTGGAATGAAGCAATTATCACTGACAATATTTTAAACCAGATCCCTCTAAAATAGGGAGAGAAGTGGGGGAAAGGCACAGTAAAACACTTTCAATTCTGCCTTCTCCATTGAGCAGACCTTCTCAGGAGAAGCTCTGATATTAATATCTAAAAATTTCTTCAAAAAAATCCCCATTCTGCTTTCAGGCTGTCTCAGGAAATGAAACTAACCCTTTGCCAAAGCAATATTTAAGCATGGCAGATGTTTTTTGGCCAGCATTATTAGATTCAAGTGAGAACTCCCAAATTTTATTTTCTTCATACTAAAATTTGGGTTCGACAGGAGTCACCTCAGTCTTCTTTTATAAAACAAGTTCAGTTAAAATTTATGTGTTTTACTCAATTTATATATTTTATGAATTATGTATTTCACATTAAAACTCCTATAGCTCTATCTTATGAATTTAATCAGAGGACCCCAGATTAAACAGTAAGCATGTCAAATGTTGGAGGGTTTGGACTGTTGTTTGTTCTTGGTCCATAGACAGCAATGGTTAGGAGCTACTCCCAGCTTATGTTTCTGGGTCATTCCTGTTCATATATGAGGGCCTGTGCAGTGATAGGGATCACTTTCCAGTCTGTGTCTTGCAAGGCATTTGCTCCAACTTTTTGAGTTATCTTCTGACTCTCAAGAGTGTTTTCCTTGTTTATTCATCATCTGATACCTGGTACCACCTCCCACTGTTCTTAGTCTGGGTTCTCTCACCCCCCATTGCTAGTGAAAGCAGAGACTAGAAGGACTTTAGAATGACAGCTTTAAGGGGCCAGGCAGATAGTACAGATGGTAATGTTTTTGCCTTGCATGTGGCCAACTTGGATTCAATCCTCAGCTTCCCATATGGTTCCCATATTGTCCTCCATGCACCACTAGGAGTGATCCCTGAGTACAGAGCCAAGAGTAACCCCTGAGCATTTATTTGTGTGGCCCCCAAACAAACAGATGAAGAGAAGAATGACAGCTTTAAATCATAACGTTGGGAATTGGAAGATAAGAGTTATGTCTGTATGTTAAACATGTAGAAAACGGGTACCAGAGATAAGAATTTGAGTCAGCTTCTAAAGTATTTCAGATCTTTTCAAATTTTAATGTCCATAAAAATATATGTTGATGAATTCCTGAATTCCACCCACCAAGCACTGAATCAGTAAGTAGCTCTATGGTGGAGCTGAAGTCATTGTCATAGTCATGAACTGACAGAGGAATAGTGAGTCAGGCTTGGATATGTATCTGCTAAATGTTTGGAATTAACCTAACCTGATATCAAGGCCCCCTTAGAAAATGCTTAGTTCTTGAGCATTGAATACAGGCAAAATGATACACCAAATAACCTCTAAATGTACATATTGCAGTGCACAATGTTAGAGAGAGAGAGAGAGAGAGAGAGAGAGAGAGAGAGGAGAAAATGAACCTGCCTCAGAGACAGGCTAGGGAGGGGGGATGAATTGGGGTTATTGGTGGTGGGAAATGGGCACTGATGGGGGATGGGGTGCTGGAACACTGTATGACTGAAACCCGAACATGAACATCTTTGTAATTGTATATCTCATGGTAGTATAATAAAATATTTGAAATATAAAAAATAAAATGCTTAGTTCTACTTCAGAACTACATAGATAAGACAGAAAATAACCTGCCTACTCTCTCTTTGTGGGCTAGAGTAACAGTGCAGTGGGTAGGCCTTTGCCTTTCCTGGAAACAACCCAGGATTAATCCCCAGCATCCCATTTTTATCTCCTGAACCCTCCAATGAATGATCTCTGAGAAGAGAGCCAGGAATAATCCCTAAATACTCCAGTGTATGGCTAAAAAACCAAACCAAAAATATTACTCCTTGCTGTGCATATCAGTGCACTGCTCTAGGTCCTCTCCTTGCAATGTGTTTCTTGATCTTTCAAGTTAGACCTTTCTAATGATATCTGAGGCATAGTTATTTCTCAAAAAATATACATCAGTACTGTTGGATTAAAGGTCCAACTAATTCAGGAAATAAGTTGTTCAATAAAATATAGAATTTACAGTTAAATTAGACTATCAGACAAACAACAAAATACAATTTTGGTAGACCCTGACCTGATGGAATGGTTTGAGCTCTTTATGTTCCTGGGCGCAGGTGTCTTTGGACTCTAGCATGAAACGACAACGGAGATGTACTGGCCCGCGGCACGAGAAGGGGAGCAGACAGTGATACAGTATTCTACAGATATTGTATAGGAAATACTAATACCAAAATATTCTTTAACTAAAATTCCATATTAGAGGCATTTTGTCTCTTTGTTTTTCCTCTAAACCTCCTTCCGATCTTAATATCAGAATGTTTATGCTTTCTTCAGCTCAAAGAGATGCATTCACTTTATTGACTAACTGAATTACAGAGTCACAGTTTTTCATTATCAAATTTCAGGCATAAATTTCTAGCACCAATCTCTTCCCCAATGTCCACTTCCCTCTCTCAGACCCCAGCTTCCTCCTGCCCCCTGCTGGCCTCTGTCAGGCACTTCCCCCTCCCCCATTGTCCTAGTCTTCCCTTCCCTGACTTAACTCTCCTACTCCCACCACTACCGCAGTTTCAAGCTTCTTATTGAAGACCAATTCTCCTACTTTGTTTCCATTGCCTTTGAGCCTTTGTCATTCCCCTACAGTTTCTTTATATTCCACACATGAGAGAGCTCATTCTGTGTCTGACCCTCTCCCTCTGACTTCATTCAAGTAGCAGTAAATTGCTTGACTTTATCTTTTTGATCATTGAGTGGTATTCCATTGTGTAGATGTAACACGGTTTCTGTATTCAGTCCTCCGTTCTTATAATCTAGGTGGCTATTTGTTCTTGGAAAGCGAGTATCTGCAGAGACTAGGAAAGGGGTAGTTTACCTGACGTGTGTCCTGGGCTTGCTCTTCTCCAGAGCCTTACAGTGGACAAAATGAGGATGGTTTTCAATGGTTTAACTTTATTTTTTTTAATATTGTGTTGAATTGTGTTTCCACTGACTTGCAGCAAAAATGGAGTAAGGAACTTTTTTTTAACCAGGTGACCTTGGTTAATCTTTGTTCATTATTTAAGTGGGATAAGGTAAGGGGGATGATTTCTTAATCATTATTTTTTATTATAACACTATGAGATAGATATTTTCAAAGCTGTTCATGATTGGTTTCACTCATGCAATGTTGCAGCACCCATCCCTTCACCAGTGCACATTTCCTGCCACAAATGTCCCCAGATTCCCTCCCCTCCCCTCAACCTACCTCTATAGTATGCCTTTTCCTCCTCCTCTACCTCTTCCTCCTCCTCCTTTTTTCTCTCTCTCTTTCTCTCCCTTCCCCACCCCCTCTCTCCGTTCTCTTAAACGTTGTGGTTTTGCCATATATACATTTATGGGCTATCATTTATATCCCTTTGCCTACATTCAATGCTCAGTTCTAGTCTGGCGTTACTATTTCCAACAATTAGTAGAACTGGCCTATATTTATATTCCACAGATAAATGCAATCATTCTATATATGTCCTTTTCCTTCGGACTGATTTCACTAAGCATGATAATCTCCATGTCCATCCATTTGTAAGTAAATTTCATGACTTAAATTTTCCTGACAGCTGCATAGTATACCATTGTGTATATGTACCAATAGTTTCTTTATCCAGTCTTCTGTTCTTGGGCACTCCAGATTCTGGCAATTGTGAATCGTTCTGTGATAACTATAGAAGTGCATATGGTGTTCCTGCGGTGTGTTTTTCAGTCTTCTGAGTGTATTCCCAGGAGTGGTATTGCTGGGTCAAATGGGAACTCAATATCTAGTTTTTGGAGGACTGATCTTAATTGTTTTCCAAAAAAAAGACTGAACCAGTAGATATTCCCACCAACAGTGCATGAGAGTCATAAGGGAATGATTTATTCTTTTTTGGTTCTTTTTTTTCTTTCTCATTCTAAAAACTATACTGTTTACTAATGAATATGTTTAATAATTTGAAAAAATAGCACTTTTATGCATTTTGAGATAGGTATTTCCATTACATAATTATTAATGAATTTCGTTTAATCAGATAGAACCAGAGAGAAAAATATGTGGCTAATCTCAGTTTGATCCCTCAGTTTGATCCCTGGTATAACATACAGTCCTCACTCTACCAGGAGTGAGCCTTGGGCATAGATCCAGGAGTAATCCTGAGTCCCTCTAGGTCTGGCTCCAAATATTTACCTCCTAGGTGAGTAACACCCAATTCGGGGTTGATAAGAGAGGCAATTTATTTTTATTGGGGTGCTCGTTAGATACAATTATGCTTTTCTAGGTGTTCAGGTCTTTAATAATTACTAGTCTCCTTTTTTAGCCTTTAAAATTTTTGTGCTTCTGTGACTATACCCATTTTTCACATTTATTTAAACTGCTTTATACTAGTTTATTAGGCTTGATGACTTTTCACATTTTATTTGCTTATTAGAAGTCTCTACTTCAACACACTGCTCTTAAAGGCAGCAATTCAATCTCCTGAAAAGAGTTTTGGCACCCGATAGTGAGGTAGCTTTCCTTGAATGAGAAATGCTCTTTAAGAGGCAAATGTTATGAAATTGAATGGAAATTCATTTAATGGGTTTAATGGATAAGCTCAGAAATGCCTTGATGGCAATCTTTAGTTTTGTCTTGCCAAGAAATGAGCTAATGTTTGGACTCAGCATTGTGGACCCTTGACAGAGTTTAGTGAGGAAAGTAAGAATTAAGATGCACATGCTTCAATCTTTAATTAAAGATGATGCCATTAAAGACATTAGAAGTATGAGAGCAGCATGGCTAATGTCAAAACATGAGAGGCTTTGCTATCAACACCTTTTAGAATATAGTATGTTCCAGTACACACAAAGGTTCCAGTAAGTACAATGTCCTAGGTATATGTGTATCTTCTCCAGAGAGTAGAATGATGTTCTTTGGAAATATATACAAGTCACAGGCATCTGAAAGCTAGCATTTTGTTCTAATATTTGACTTCCTTTTTACTGCAAAAGACTAAATTGTATCATTGATCCTTTGCCACTCTCTTCTCTCCAAATTGCCTGCCCTTCACCGCCCTGGTGTGTATCAAGCTGTAGGACTCTATTATTATTACATACAATAATATTACGTATTACACTAATAACTCTATTAGTTATTTAAACTTGCTATAATAAATCATAGTTTCTAATATGGAAACGAAGATTTTGCAACTTGCCCAACCGAAGTCTATTCAGTGGAACATTATGTGCTTCAAGATTTTACATGGTCTGGTACTTTTTACTATTCCAAAGTATTTCTTGGGCATCACTTTAATTGCTTAAGTATTACTTTAATTGCTTATAAAGAAGAAAATTAATATGCTTTAGGCAATGGTGAACTCTTACTTTTGACAATGATTTATCTATTTTAGTAACTTCTTGTCTTCACTCCAGGGAGATAAGTGACATTCAGACTGGATTCTGTAATGTTTATCCTGATCATTGGTATTCTCAGAACAGTAGGCAGAAATTCTGCATTAAATTAATCATACTGATAATAAATTGTCATTATAATGATCTGTGCCTTTCATTCTGTATAGTATAAATTCTAGTAAACATTGTTGGACAAAATAATATTTTGCTTGTAAAAAGTTTCATAGAAATCATATGCTCGCTTTTTCTTTGCCATCCTTGGTTTATGGCAGCAATTACAGTGAATAGCAAACAAAGATTAAAACGTACATGTAAATTACTCTGGCTCCTAAATAATCTGTTTTTAAGCAACAAATTCTCTTTGATCAGTTAGATAGGGAAGAAAAGCAATTATGCTGCAGTTTGTTTGTGTTATTCATGCCCACGTATAATAAGCTTCTTATACGTAAAATTTAATATTTTAAATGCAGTCATTATCAGAAAGCATTTTTAGAAAGATTTTTGAATACATTATATGATTTAGTAACTTCTTTATATCTCATTATATTTATATGCAGCACCGAATTTATGAGTGCTTTAGTAAGTGGGATGGTGCTCGTGTGGGAGTCACATATATGGCATGTTTGCATTCTATTCCCGGGAGGAGAAATGGCTGGATATATGCATGCATGAATCAACAGAGGAATGGGTGGATGAAAGAAGGGTAGGAATGGAAAATGGGGAAAGAGAGTGGGCAGACTCTCTGTACACAGAATTCAGATTTCTTAGAAATAACGTTATGAATATTTTAACAGTGTCAGACTAATAAAATACCACCATTATTATCTTCTTAGGAGGTGCACAATGTTTTTGTATAGTAGGTTTGCAGGGCACAATAGTGATGACTTAATTTTTTCTGTGCTTCGTTGGAAAGGCAGAAATAGTCAGGATTACTGGTCTGTTTTGCTCCTATATTTACTCACAGCAGAACTGGGAAAAATTGTTTCTTCCTTCCTATTTTCCTACTCTCCTCCTTTTGGGTGGGGGTCAGGGAGGGAGTGGAAAGAGGGGCACGTAGGGTGACACCCTAGTTGTGTTCAGGGCTTACTTCAGCTGTCTCAGAGATTACTCCTGTTCGTGTTTGGGAGACAATATGCAGTATTGGGAATTTGAACTAGGGCTGGCTGTGCAATAGTGCAAGTGCCTTAGCCGCTCTTCAGCACCATTGTCTTTCTTTTTTATCTAGATTTAACTTCTCAGGAGGCCCCTAGAACCTCACACTGTAATATGGCCCAAAATGGTAATAACAGTAAAATGTATCAGGTCCTCAATGATTGTTTTGTCCTATGTTGAAAGAAATGTCCTTATTCAAGGTTTTCTTGTAGGTAGTTTGGCTTAAAATCACATTTTCAAGAACTTAGTAATGATGCACTGGAACTAGTTCATGAGGCCTCTGGAACTAGCTTATGAGAAATGAACTAGCCCCCAGAGGCCCCATTCACTCTCAATGGAACAAACATCTCTGAATGCAGCAGTTATGTGTACCTAGGTTGAGAAGTCAACACGATGAACGACCTAAACCCCTTAGCTGCGCAGGGAGGAAGAGAGCGGCATGGAATGCCTTCAAAGGCATCGAAGAAATAGCAAAAAAAAAGACAAAGAACCTCCAGCTCCGGGCACATCTCTTTGACTCCACCATTCTCCCTGCACTAACATATGCTTCAGAGACCATGGCCCTATGAAAGCAGGATGAGAATGCTATCCGGGTCTCCCAAAGAGGAATCAAAAGAGCTATGCTTGGAATATCACGCCTCACTCAAGTGAGAGAAGGAATCTGAAGTTCCATCTTCCATCTCTGTTCCAGAGTCAGGGACGTTGTCTCATTTGCCAAGGCATCAAAAATCAGATGGGCTGGGCCTGTCATGCGATTCAGAGATGACTGCTGAACTAGAGCCGATACTGACTGGATCCCACAGGATGTCAAAAGATCACGTGGCCACCCACCTACAAGATGGTCAGACCTTCTTCAAGACCCTGAAAGAACGGTTTGAGGCTCTTTGTATTCCTGAAGCAACCAGATGCCATTGGGCTACACTGGCACGTGGTAGGGTCAAATGGAAATGTTACTGGCACCCGAACGAGCAAATAAATGAATAACAGGATGTCAAGTGATCAAGTGATCAAGTAATGATGCTAAATGAGATCATATGGTGCTCTATGCACAGGGATCACTCTGAGTGTGAGGGATCGAAACTGGGTCAGCTGCATGCAAGGCAAGTGCCTGCCCATGGTACTTTTTCTCTGTCCCCAACACTGTACTTTGATATTCCTGTACTTCTTGTAGGATGCACAGTCATCTCACCTATGTGCAGAGGAGGATAAGAAATACACAGCTCTCCCTCTCAAAACTGATTTCTTCCTTCACAATACTAAATTCTACTGTACATCAAAGGAAAAATCTAGTAAATGGTTTCTGGCTGAAAGACATTGAGAGAGAAGCCCCCTGAGTACAAAATATACCTTGTTTAGGCGGCAGAGCTAAAATTGGTGACAAAACTCTGACAGAATTCCTATAAATGTGTGTTCCCTCATTCCCACACAGCCGTGTCCTTTAGAATTCAGCCAATACTAATTGCCTTCATTTTCAGAGAACACATACTAAACAATAAAATAGTCTAACATAAAATAAAAATGAATTAAGCTTATGCAGAGACTAGCTCACAAAATATATAAATGGCTAATAGACATGAAAGATAGCCTCCCTAGTCATTAGAAGCTTCCCAAACAAAACAAGGAGATGACTGTTTTAATTTGTTAGAGTGACAAACATTTAATTATCCAAATGACACTTAGGGAGCATCATAGGTGCACTTGTTCATGATTCCCCAGTCAGAAATCACAGCTCTTTAATGTTCACCTTCTCTGTCTTCTGTACAACTACAGGAAAGGAAAAGAAGGAATAGAGTAAGTGGAACAATGTAATTGAAAACTAGAAGTCAGGCATTGGTATAGGAAAAGGGTCCAGAGGTTTCAAAAAAATAGGAAGCCTTATTTCCTATAATGAATGTGAACTTGGATTTAAGAATTCCTGTCGTGGAAAGGCTGAAAAGTGAGAGGAAACAGAGTGAGGAAAGCTTTTTAGGGAAAGCAAAAAACCAGTGACAGCTAGTATTGAATATTTAGGGTAAAATCAGCATATCTTTGAATGTGGTCCACTGTAGATGAACTGAATGGAAATGTATGGTCATATTCACTTTGGCTAGGGTATACAGGAAACTCAATATCAGTGTTTCATACTAATGTAAATTAATGGGGTGATTTTGGAAAACTGGTGATTGGTAAAATCTTTCAAAACTAAAAGATCTTTGATATAGCAATCTCATTATTAAAACTTTGCCCATTAGATGTTTACATCAAAATCTGTATATGATTAAATCCCTTGCAGCATTATTTGTTAAAAGCAGGTGAGGGCCAAAAACTGAAATGTCCATCAACACAAAAGCTGAAATTACAGCATCAACAAATTGACATTTATATAACTATTTTATGTCATTTAAATAAAATGCAATGTAACACATACTGCATACATATTGTAGAATCCTAAGGATCTCTTAGAAAAAATGAGGTAGGTCCAATATTTCGTGTCAAATATTATAAGGTGACAGTAGATTTAAAACTTTAAAGTGCATAGCAGTGTATGCAATGTATTTGTCTTCTATCTGCCCACATTAAAGGTGTGACCATCATCCCTTCCATCTTCCTTTCTGGAGAATACCCAAGAAGATGTTTATAGTTGTCACTTTTGTGCAGAAGGATTTCAGTTTGGATATGATATGGAATGATGTGCTTTCTGCTTTTATTTTGGTTCGGGTACACCCAGTGCTCAGTGCTTACTCAGTGTTTACTCGTGCTTCTGTACTGAAGGGTCAGTCCTGATGCTGCTCAGAGCCACATATGTGGTGCTGGGATCAAACCTGGCTCAGCTGTGTGAGAGGCAAGTGCCTTGCCCACTATACTAGCTCTCCCGCCCTCCCTTTATATGTCTGTTATGTTCTGAGTACTCAATCATACAAATGTTTTAAAGAAATGGTACATGGAGCTGGAAATCATTGGAGATTGTGCAGGGATCCCAGCAGGGATCAAACCAGTAAACTCTGGTTTGACTTTAATAAGAGAACACCATGACAGAATTTTATTTCTTAATGAACTCTGTATTTCTGCTTACTAGCCACTAGCCATACACCATGATATAAAGAAGATAGATTTCTGATAGCAGATTTTCTTCCACTGTTCCTGGAATTGTGGAAAGATAGGTCTACAACTGAATCTCAGCAAAACTATGTTCATGAAAAATGAACTAGTTCCAGAGGCCCCATTCACTCTAAAGGGAACAAACATCTCTGAATGCAGCAGTTATGTGTATCTAGGTCGAGAAGTCAACATGATGAATGACCTAAAACCTGAGCTGCGCAGGAGGAAGGGAGCAGCATGGAATGCCTTCAAGAGCATTAAAGAAATAGCTAAAAAAAGAAAGAACCTCCAGCTCCAGGCACATCTCTTCAACTCCACCATTCTCCCTGCATTAACATATGCCTCAGAGACCTGGGCCCTATGAAAGCAGGATGAGAATGCTATGTGGGTCTCCCAAAGAGGAATTGAAAGAGCTATACTTAGAATATCATACCTCACTCAAGTAAAAGAAGGAATCCCGATCTCTGACCTCCATCGCTGTTCCAGAGTCAGGGACGCTGTCTCATTTGCCAAGGCATCAAAATCGGATGGGCTGGACATGTAATGCGATTTGGAGATGACCGCTGGACTAGAGCCATTACTGACTGGATCCCACGGGATGTCAAAAGATCACGTGGCCGCCTGTTGGGGATGCCACTGGGGTCCCCTACAGTACCGGAAGCGAGTTCCCTTCTACCTCCGGGCGGGGGGGAATGGATGAAGACTCAGGAATCCGATGCAGTTTTAAAAGGACTTTACTATCACAGGTTCCAATATACAATCCAAGAGCAGGGAAAACCTCCAGACTCTGGGTTCTGAGGTAGGTCCCAGCCAGGTATAGGCCAAGATGGCTGCCACCACGTGTTGAGGCCCAACAGAGAATGGAGAGGACGGAGAAGCAAAACGCCAAGGGAAGCCGGAATGGCAAAAAAGGGGAGAAAATAGAGAGCTTCTTTCTTCTTGCAGCTTATTTTATAGCTAGAAATCCACCCAAACTAGAGATGAAAACAGGAAAATAGCTCTATAGAAATGTAGCAACTTCAGGAGACCTTCTGGCTGTTTACAAGGACCCAGAGCTAATTCAAAGCCTCATAGCAGAGCTGGGAGGAGCTGTAAGCTAAATGTAACTTCCCCTGACAGAAAGGGTCAAATGCCCTCAGGTAATTTCTCCCAGCATCTCACCTAATGTCTTTTTATATGCTAATGTCTTGAGCCAAGATCTGCCTGGAAAAGCCTTTATAGGGTAGAGAAGGGGATTTTTGAGATGACATGTCTCTGTACCAAAGACTAATACTAATGCCAGTGAAATATTTCTCCAAACCTTCACAAGTCTTGTCTACTTCACGGTAGTTTTGTATTTTAGTAGCCTTTGAGTTATCAGGGAGCCATGCTTGCTTGCTTGGAGGCAAACAGCATTTCTCTCTGGTCTAATACTTAGGGATCCAACGTGGCCAGGCAAATATGCTGGTAAAATCTAGCTAGTCCCACGATGATTGTGGTAGCATGAGAGAATATTTATACCAGCTAGTACAGAATACATGGTCAGATAAACTGCCACAATGAGACTACCCCCTTATCTATGAAGTGATTTGCAGGAGGCAATTCAGAGCATATGCAGAGGCTCTTAGAGGAGTCCTGCAACAGCCGCCCACTGACAAGATGGTCAGACCTCTTCGTCAAGTGGTTTGAGGCTCTTTGTACTCCCGAAGCAACCAGATGCCATTCGGCTACACTGGCATGTGATAGGGTCAAATGGAAATATTACTGGCACCCGCTAGAGCAAATCAATATATAATGGATGTCAAGAGATCAAATGATCAAGTTCCTGGAATTGTGATATTATTTATATTTGTTTATTCCTCAATCCTGGCATTTCTATTTGAAGCAGCATAAAAGGCCAAATAACCACACCCTTTGCATACTGTATACCTAAGTGTACACTGAGTTAACGTCTTCATTGGTCCAGTTGATAGATCTATTACCCATGATGCAATTATATAAACAAATTCTTCTTTACTGCCATTAGGGGAATAGGTCACTAGCTGCGGCAATGTGTATAAGCATGCCAAGTACTGGCCACTGGGAACTTTCCAAAGTACTTCACTGAGCCAATGAAAGCAGATGTACAATATCCCAGTGGATAAAGTAATGATATTCAGAACCCAAATTAATGTTTTGGAGCTTCAGTGTGAGGTGCTAAGCTCATAGATAGTAAGTTCTGTCTTTTCAACTATGAAACAGGAAAGATTTATGTGAAAATGTGAATATGGAAAAGGGCTTTTAAAAAGAAAAATTTGGGCTAGAGAAATAGCACAACATGTAAAGTGTTTGCATTGCACATGGCCAGCTGAGGTTTGATCCCTGGTGCCATATGTGGTTCCCTGACCACCACCAGGAGAAGTCCCTGAGCACTGAGTGTGGAGTAAAATGAGCACTTCTGGGTGTGAAAAACCAAAAAGGAAAAATAAATTAAAAAATGAAGGGATTTATTTTAATCTGTGAAATCAAAGTAAAATTTGCAGTAAAATAATATATTCTACTGCATTAGGGAAGGTTTATTTTCCTTTGCTTTGTGGAAGTAGTATTATACATGAACTGAAAAAAAGGTAGAGTATATTATTGTATTTTACTAAGTACAGACTTATAGTTTCTATGTATATTACGACAATTATTCTGAAATAGCATAAAACTAATGAATTTTAGTTAATAGCATAAAATTTGTAGTCAAAAGTATGCCCTACAAATTAAAATAATAGAAAAAAGTCTTTTTCATGACAAATGTTTCAGATCTATTATTTAGAAAACCTTGATGTCAGAAATTTAATTTTTTTTAAAAAACAACCAATCACTTTTTATATGAACTCTTAGGAAATGGTAAATAGCACTGAGAAGTTAAAACTACACCATCATTTTTGTGTTGAATTTACTTTGTGATTATTTTCAATAAGAAAGGAAGCATTAGCATAGTGGATGAGAAGGTGGGATTTGCCTTAGACAGAACAGTTTGAATCCAGTATCTACTATTCCCTAAGTAAGCAAGTCTTACATCAATATCTTTATCTCTCAGTTCCCACGGTTGTGTTACTAGGCTAATATGAGTAATTGCTTCATAGGTTTTGTGCAACTATAGTGAAATGAATTAAATGTATAGATTAAATTTGTTACATCAAATAACTGGGAAATCTAGAGATTAACTCAGTGATTCTATCAAGTGATAAGAAACTAGTCTACTTCTCTCTGCCCAGCGTCATGATCAGGTTTATTCCAATTTGATTCCCTGTGTGACCCCAAAATTATTAACAGTGTCCACACAGCTGGCTGTTTTTCTCATTCTCATCTAGGAAGACCACACATCATTTGACTCTAGTGCACTTAACCAAATCTGAATATTTGTCCTGATTGGAAGAACTCGGTTCACATTCCCAACCCTGAACTATCATTGTTGTCAGGGCAACAGGTGTGGTGGGATTGGTCTAATCTTCGCAACACCTGCCACAGCTAGATTAATTGGAAGCTACTGTAAAGATTAAAGGTAGAAAGTGCTAGGACAGTAACCATTGTCACTGTTACAGTCACTGTTTTCCAGGCTCCATAGTTGCCTACTGACCAGGCAGGAAGTTACCTGTGTTCATTAGTATGGTCGGTTTAAAACTAAATAATAAAATATTTTTTTAAATGTGATACTAGTATTATTATTTACTGACATGGTGCTACTCAGGCTTTGCCGCTATATTTATAATCTCTTTTTCTAAGTAGTGCTGAGAAAACTTAAGCCCTGGCAATGTCTTTCATATATTTTTGAAGAGTATCAATTGAAAAAAATTAAGATAGGTATTTATTTTAATTATATTAAAATATAATTAAAATATAATTTTAATTATATTGTATTGTTTTGAATTGTATTGAATTATTTTCAAACAACACTTCAAAGTTTCCAGGATGCATATCACAGATCTTACTTTGACATTTAACTCTATATTTTGGTTAGCATGGGAGCTAGAAAGATAGTAGAGTGGGTAAGGTACTTGCCTAGCATGTGACCAACCCTAATTTGATACCAGCACCTCGCATGTGTTTCTAAGCACTGCTGAGAGCAATCACTAAGTACAAAGAAAGGAGTAAGCCCTAAGCACAACTGGTTGTGGCCTAAAAAAGAAAAAGAAATAATTGCCTTTTTTTGGGTAGTGGGGGTAGTACGGAGGGGGTGCAGGTGAGGTAGCTTGCCCAGCAATGCTGAGAGCCTACTCCTGGCTCTGCACTCAGGGATCACTCCCTGGAGGGCTTGGAGGACCATATGAATTGCTGGGGACCAAACACGAGTTGTCCTTATGTAAGGCAAACACTCTACCTGTTGTGCTATCACACCAGTCCGAGACAGATTTTACTTAGTATGGAACAGTTATAAAATATTTTCTTTTTAAAATAAAAGAGGACACGAGGAAATGGAAACATATTCCCTACTGATGGATGGGAAGAATTAACATTGTCAAAATGGTAATACTCCCTAGAGCTTTGTACAGATTCAATGCGGTCCCTATAAGGATACCCATGACATTCTTCAAAGAAATTGACCAAACACACCTGAAATTTGTATGTAACAATAACACCACATGGATAGCTAAAGCAATCCTCGGGGAAAAAGAAGATGGGAGGCATAACCTTTCCCAACATTAAACTGTAATACAAGGCAGTAGTAATTAAAACAGTGTGGTATTGGAATAAAAAAGACCTGTGGACCTATGGAATAGAATTGAGTATCCTGACACCCAACCTCAAACACATGATCATTTAATCTTTGATAAAGGTGCAAAGAGTCCAAAATGGAGTAAGGAAAGCCTCTTCAACAAGTGGTGTTGGGAAAACTGGGCAGTGACATGTAAAAATGAATTTAGACCAGTGTCTAACACCATGCACAAAAATCAGATCAAAATGGATTAAAGATCTCAATATCAGACTTGAATCATAAAGTACATTGAAGAAAATATAGGAAAAACCCCACAACATTGAAGCTAAAGGCATCTTCAAAGGTGAAACACCACTAACAAAGCAACTAGAAGAAAAGATAAACATATGGGACTACATGAAACTAAAAAGCTTCTGCACCTCCAAAGAAACGTGACCAAGATACTAAGACAGTCCACAGAATTGGGAAAGAATATTCACCAATACCCATCTGATAAGGGGTTAATATCCAGGATATATCAGGCACTGGTAGAACTTTACAAGAAGAAAACAGCCAGCCCCATCAAAAAATGGGGAGAAGAAATGAACAGAAACTTCAACAAGGAAGAAATTTGAATGGCCAAAAGACATGAAAAAAAATGCTCATCACCATTAATCATCAGAGAGATGCAAATCAAAACAGCAATGAGATATCATTTTACACCACAGAGACTGGCACATATCCAAAAGAGCAAGAACAACAAGTGCTGGCTTGGATGCGGGGAAAAGGGGACACTCATCCATTGTTGGTGGGAATGTCGACTGGTACAGTCTTTCTGAAAAATAATATGGACATTCCTCCAAAGACTAGAAATTGAGCTCCCATTTGATACAGCCATACCACTCCTGGGAATATACCCTGGGAAGCCAAAAATATGCAGCAGAAACACCATCCCTACTTTTATGTTCATAGCAGCATTATTCACAATAGCCAGAATCTGGAAACAACCAGAGTATCCGAAGAATCAATGACTGGATAAAGAAGCTTTGGTACATCTACACAATGGAATACTATGCAGCTGTTAGTAAAAATGAAGTTATGAAATTTGCCTATAAATGGGTAGACATGGAGAGGATCATGGTGAGTGAAATTAGCCAGAGAGAGAGACAGATATAGAATGACTGCATTTATTTGCATGACATAAATATATATACATATATTTGTACATATTATGATACCAATAGCGAAGGTTAGGTGAAAAATGGATCAGGAGGTCTTGTCAAAGTTGGAAATTATCACAAACTTGTGGGCGTCAGAGGCTAGGTAAGACAGAGTATGGAACAGTGTGCTAACAATTGTCGAAAGTGCTAATACCAACCTAGAACTGAGCATTAAATACAGGCAAAAAGATACACATGACAACCTCTTAATGCATGTATTGTAATCCACAATGTAAGGGAAAAGAGAGAGAGAAAGATAAAGAGATAAAGAACCTGCCATAGAGGCAGTTTAGGGAAGGGGAGAGGGAATCAGGGACATTGGTGGTGGGAAATGGGCACTGGTGGAAGGATGGATGCAGGAACACTGTATGACCGAAACCCAAATATGAACATCTTATAAACATCTTTGTAATTGTATGTCTCACGGTGGTATAATAAAATATTCACTTGATCACTTGAATCCTGTTATTCATCAATCTGCTTGAGCGGGGCACCAGTAACATTTCCATTTGACTCTATCACGTGCCAATATAGACCAATGGCATCTGGTTGTTTCAGGAATACGAAGAGCCTCAAATCATTCCTTCAGGGTCTTGACAAAGAAGTCTGAGCATCTTGTAGGTGGACGGCCATGTGATCTTTTGACATCCCGTGGGATCCAGCCAGTAATGGCTTTAGTCCAGCGATCGTCTCTAAATCGCATTACATGTCCAGCCCATCTGATTTTTGATGCCTTGGCAAACGAGACAGGCGTCTCTGACTCTGGAATAGCAATGGAGGTCAGACTCTGGATCCCTTCTCTCACTTGAGTGAGGCGTGATATTCCAAGCACAGCTCTTTCAATTCCTCTCTTGGAGACCCGAATAGCATTATCATCCTGCTTTCATAGGGCCCAGGTCTCTGAAGCATATGTTAATGCAGGGAGAACAGTGGAGTCAAAGAGTTGTGCCCGGAGCCCGAGGTTCTTTGTTCTTTTCCCTATTTCTTCAATGCTTCTGAAGGCATTCCATGCCACTCTCTTCCTCCTGCGCAGCTCAGATTTTAGGTTGTTCATCATGTTGACTTCTCGACCTAGGTACACATAACTGTTGCATTCAGAGATGTTTGTTCCATTGAGAGTAAATGGGGCCACTGAAACTAGTTCATTTATTAAAAAAGAAATACAAAAAAAATTTTAAAATGCATAAATAAATAATCCAATCAAAAAACTATTTTCTTTTAGGACATACTTGTATACCAATATTCTTTTTAGGTGACATTTTAATATCTCAAATCTCACAAACAAATGTAAAGGCCAAATTCAAAGGAAAATATAGAAATGCTTTTCGATTTTATGTTGTTATTAATGCTACTATTTATAGTTGTACCCACTTCCTAAAAATTGGGACTAACACAATTTCCCTTAAAAATTCCACTCTGAAATTAGGCAGAAGGAAAAGAGAGATATAGAACGACTGCATTTATTTGCATGACATAAATACATATACACATAATATGATACCAAAATCCAATGTCAGGTGAAACGTGGATCAGGATGTCTTCCCCAAAGTGGAAATTACCACAAACATGTGGGAGTCAGAGGTTAGGTAAGACAGAGAAGGGATCATCTGTGAATAAATGTTGTAAGGGCTAATGCCAACCTAGAACTGAGCGTTAAATACAGGCCAAACAAATGCACATGATGGCCTCTAAATGTATGTGTTGCAAACCACAATATGTAGAGAAGGAAAAGAGAGAGAGGGAGAAAGAAAAAGAAATAAAGAACCTGCCATGGAGGCAGGCTATGGGAGGGGGTAAGGAATTGGGGACATTGGTGGTGGCAAATGGGTGCTGGTGGAGGGGCGGGTGCTGGAACACTATATGACCGAAACCTCCAAACATGAACAACCTTGTAATTGTATATCCCTATGGGGGTATAATAAAAATATTAATTAAAAAAATTCCACTCTGATGACATGAGAATATTTTAATTCATAGATGCAGGGTTCTGTAAAGTTGTAAAAATAGAGGACTCTATTTTTGGCCTTGCATGCAGCCAACCTGGGTTCGATCCCGGCATCCTGTATGGTCACCTGAGCACCGCCAGGAGTAATTCCTCAACAAAGAGCCAGGAATAACCCCTGAGCATCGCAGGGCTTGACCCAAAAAGCAAAAACCAACAAACAAAAAAAACTTACTTTCTCCTAAATTGCTCATATTTTCTACTTTTAACCACTTCCTTTGTGAATATATTTTAAAGTCTAAATAAGATAGCCTGAATTGTATATTCTCATCCAAAATAAGATTTTCTATTTAAGAATATAAAGGCAGGACACAGATTAAAATTACAGTATAGGATACTGTCTAAAAATATTATTTAATCTTTACAATATCTCGTATTGGTAGTTGCTATTTTTATTCTTGTTTTCAAACGTATGATCTTGAGTTGCAGTGTGCTGAAACCAAAATTTGCAGGAAAAATACCTGTCTAGGCTCTGCTTTCTTTAGAGAACAAAAAGAAAATGTTGAAAGTCATATAGATCAGCCTGTGCTTCTACAGATGAAGAACTGAAGGTCAAAAAGGGCCTCGTGGGTTTTTTGTTTGTTTTTCTGACCTAAGGTAATAAAGGTAGAGTTTTAGAAGAATAAATAGTAAAAACAAATCTCTGGTGTCTTATAACCTGTTATGTGTTCATTCTCATGATCCTTTTTCATTACCTAGAGAGCAAACTTTATAGCAACAGTGTTATAAAATATTCAATGAAGCATATACATTATTTCATCACATGAGTTACCACAGCAAATTGCCATACCCTAATGTTAATTAGTACCAGCTTGGGGGCTGGAGTGATAGTACAGCATTTTCCTTGATGTGGCTAACCCAGGTTTTGTCTCAGGCACCCCACATGGTTCCCCCCAACCTGCTAGGAGTGGTCCCTGAGCACATAGGCAGAGAAGTAAGCCCTGAGCACTCTGCCTGTGGCCCAAACATCCTGCTCCAAAGAAAGTAATACCAGCACAGTTGTTGTTTTTTTTTTAAGTGTCACATAATGGTGTTGTACCTACTTTTTAAAAAACTGGCTATTTATGTCATACTATTTTTTTCTTTAAAACCCACAAACGGGGGCCCCAGCGAAGGTCCAGCAGGTAGGGCGTTTGCCTTGCATGCAACTGACCCGGCATGCCATATGGTCACCCATGCAGTGCCAGGGGTGATTCCTGAGTGCAGAGCCAGAAGTTACCCTGAGCATTGCTGGATGTGACCCCAAAAAAAGCAAAAACAAAACCAAGAAAACCCACAAATGGATGCAGTCATTCTATATCTGTCCTTCTCCTTCAAACTCATTTCACTCAGCATGGTACTCTCCATGTCCAACCATTTATAGGCTAATTTCATGACTTCATTTTACCTAACAGCTGCATAATATTCTATTGTATACTACCATAGTTTCTTTATCCAGGTCAGGGAAAGTAGGGGCCAGTAGAACATGTCAGGTTGGATTCTACCACATGTATGTGGAGGGAAGAGTGTAGATAAGACAGAGAAGGGACCAGTTTGACTATATTTAGAAATACTATGCACATGATGGCATCTAAGTGTA
>JAJIBD010009290.1:0-60011 GCA_021461705.1 Cryptotis parvus
GGTTTCTTCGCACAATCATGGAGGTGCTGAACCAGTTTGGTTGTATTCTTCATCGATGTCGCCAATGGTGGTATCTTCCCATGTTGCTGCAATGGTGCCAAAGAGTTCCCAGTTGGTGGTCGTTCTGGGAGTTCTCTTCTTAAACTTTGCAGCCTTTTCTTAAAAAAGAAAAAAAAACTACTTAAAAAATTTTTTTAAAAAATTAAAAAAAAATTTTTAAGTAGAACAGACTTTTATTATGGAAGTTTTAGGAAGGGGAAGGAGGAGGGAAAGTGAGAGAAGGAGAGAACACTTCTCAAGAGGGAAGATGCGGGAGACACTTGTGCTTGGCCATGTGGGCTCAGGCAGCATATGCACCTAAAGTTGTTATTTTTAAATGTGATTTCTTTTCCCTCAGAGGTCAGATTTCCAAAGTGACTCTTTTTAAAAGCAGAAAGGAAAAAAAATTATAGGAAAGAAACTACAGATTTTAGAAAATCACCCCCCATTTGGACTCTTGCAAATAGCTGGACTCTTGTTTGTTTATTTCTTTGGGGACTATCTACTCCTGGCGATGCTCAGGGGTGACTCCTGGCTCTGCACTCAGGAATCACTCATGGCTCTGGGACCATATGAGACCTTAATCTGCTGCCTTACCTGCTGGCCCCTAAACGGATCTTTTTATGCAGCAATGAAGCAGAGGGATCTTCTGCTGTAACGTCTCTCTTATCCTCTCAGTTGACATAAACATTCAAATGATCTGCTGGTGGAGTAAATTTGTTAAACGAATTATAACTAACAATGTGTGCCAGTACATTGTAGTCTTTTTCTCTTTTTTGGGTCACACCGGCAATGCTTGGGGTTACTCCTGGCCCTGGATTCAGGAATTACTCCAGGAAGTGCTCGGGGACCATATGATATGCTGGTGATCTAACCCAGGTCAGCCTCTTGCAAGGCAAATGTCCTATCTGCTGTACCAGTACTCCGACTCCAGTACTATTTAGTCTAATGAGTTTTTGCCACAATTAATACTGAGAACATACCAACAAATATTGCTAGATGAATAAATGAAATAGAGTTCAGAAAGACAAATAAAAACACAAATAAGCTACATCTGTCAAGAACTCGGCAGTAGGTAACTGGCTACTTCTGCTTCTACAGGCAGAGCTGCTTGAAGAAGACAGGACGGCATGGGTTTATGACTTGCTGCTTCTGTCTGGCTCCAGGATTTCTCCATCTTTGTAGCTTTTGGGCTTTGGAAGGATATGAGATTGTTAAAAGCAGTGGTGAAAGGTAACCAAAGTAATAACCAAATGTATAGGGAACTCAAAAATCCTCCCCAAAAACAACGAACTCAATTTGAATTTAGAGTTTTAATGAAGAAAACAGTGTAACAGTGTTTGAAACACTGAAGACTCTGAGACTGGTGTGTGTGTGTGTGTGTGTGTGTGTGTGTGTATGTGTGTGTGTGTGTGTGAAAAGACTTCTGAGGCATGCTTTGCAAAAGTATATGCTTCCAAAGAAGCTAGCTGAATGTTTTATGTTCACTACATGCTCATTAGTAACTGTTCTCATTTCTCCTGTTTACTTCTTTTCTTACTGATCTTAAGGATGCAATTAAAATCCCAGTGACTTGTGGTTTCTGCTAGAGAGATAAACAGTACCTGACCCTATGCGATCTGCCACATGAATAGAGATCAGGGTTTCATCTTCTAGCAACTCAATTTTGGGTGGTTGCTAAGGAGACTATTGGCATCTCTGTATCCCGGGTGCCATATTACTTGGAAATAATTACAGCAGCTTTGCCTGTTATGCTTCCAGAGAGAAAAACTGAGTGTGCTGGTGTCTTTAATGTTTTGAATGTCAGTGGTGTTGGATTGGAACTTGGGAGCTTGTTGCCATCTAAATGAGCACACTCAGAAATGACAGTGCAGCTTTATGATAGAAAATAAAAATAAAGATTTGAGTGGTCAGGTACTGAATACCAATGTCTCTGATTAGGCCTGGGACACTGGACTGTTGGTTGTTTATTTGTTGTTGTTTTTTCTAAGTCTTCTCTCAAGGTCAAAGTTAGGAGACCATGATTAAATTCCAGCTATTTTCTAACATGTTAGATAGCCCCAGGCAAGTACCCTCTCTGACCCTCTGTTTCCTTATCCTTAAAACAGAAAAATAGAGTTAGCTCACTGTGCCGTTGGTGAGAATTAAAGAAGACAATGAAATGCTGAGTGAAATTTGTCAAAAGGAAAAGGACAGATATAGAATGACTGCACTCGTTCGTGAAATGTAAAGAAACAATAGTATGAGACTACTGTCCTGCCCCTCGAAGTGTTGCAAGTGTGGCTGCGGTGTCCAGCTGCATCGGCAGGTGACAGACAGGAGACAGGCTTGTCTACACCCGGGGCTCTGTCCCGTGGGCTCTGGATGGTTGATGGTCTGGCGTAGAAGAAGACTGGGGCCCCTGGGATGAACCCAGAGCCATGGAAGAGCCTGACAAGCTACCCGTGGTATATTCGATATGCCAAAAAACAGTAACAATAATGGACCTCTTTCCCGAATGGAGAAGTTACTGGCGCCCACTCGAGCAAATCCATGAACAACAGGAAGACAAGTGGCAAGTGACAAGACTACTATCCTTGGCCAAATAAATACTCCAGGAGGACTTGTCCTGGGTTGGAATCTACCACAAAGGTGTGGGGAGCAGAGGGTAGGTAAGAAAGAAGGAACCAGTTTGACAATATAAGTTGAGAATAGTAATGCTGGACTGGAACTGAGTATGGAAAGTAGGTAAAGGGATATATGTGATAATCCCTCAGTGTCTTGTTTTGCAAAACACAATGCATAAAAAGGAGAGAGAAGGTGAAAGAGACAGAAGAAAATTGCCAGTGGGCCATAGAGGCAGGTGTGGTGTGAGGATGGGAGGGAAATGGGGCACATTGGTGGTGAGAAATGTGCACCGATGGAGGGATGGGTGTTGGAGCACTGTATGTCTGAAACCTAATCATAAATAGCTTTGTAATAGTCTATTGCAAGTTGATTCAATAAAAAAAAATGACAATGAGAATATATGGGCAAAATTCACTTGTGAATTGTACAGTAGGGGTAGGCTACTGTTCCAAAAGAGGCTCCCCTGACCAATATTAGGACTTTTACACCAACATGACCCTTGAGATTCTACCCAGGAAGGAATAGGGTAAGGAAAGTGGAAGAGGAAGCCTCAGTTTACCCTCATCCATTACTGAGAACAGTTCTGTTTTGGGCAGAGTCATCATACATTTTTGATCTGCAATTCCTGTGTTGTTGTTGTTGTTGTTGTTGTTGTTGTTGTTTTCTGATAAGCAAGGAGTTAACAATTGTCCATCATAAAATTCTGCTCCAGAGTTTAGCCTCATTGGGAGGCTAAGATTGGAAATACCTAAAACAAATGGCCAGACCATTTAACAGGGTCTGCAGGAAAACCCTTGTCTTTAATTTCCCTACATTTCCTGTAACACAAAGATCCGGGTTTCCTATAAGAACTCCATAAAAGAGCCACAGTTGGGGCCCCTGCAGTGATAGCAGAGGGTAGGACATTTTCCTTGCACACAGCCTACCTAGGTTGGATCCCCAGCATCCCATATGGTCTCCTGAGCACCGCCAGGAGTAACCCCTGAGCATTGCCGGGTGTGACACAAAAAGCAAAAAAAAAAAAAAGCCACAGTTAACTGAGTCCTATACTAAGTTCCCCTCCACACCCGCCACTTTGGGGAGCTTCTTTTCCTTTCTCTTCTACTTTCCAATACTTTTCTGCTTTCCAACTCTGAGTCTGAGCATCTTTATTACTCAATATTTTCATTATTGAAAATATTGAAGAACCAGACCAGAGTGAGAGCACAGCAGGGAGGGCATTTGCCTTGCATGTGGCCAACCTGGGTTCCATCCCTGGCATCCCATATGGTCCCCGGAGCACCTCCAGGAGTAACCCCTGAGTGTTGCCGGGTGTGACCCAAAAAGAGAAAAAAAAAAACCTGAAGAACCTGGAAATCTGCCTTACCTGCATGAGAAGCAAGACATTGAATGGGTGCAGGTTCAGCAATATCCTCCTGACCACAGTAATGAGCTCTGAAGCTAGAATGGCCAGTCAGAATTGTCCCACACAGCACTGAGTTAGCCAGGCCTTGTTTTCTCTTCTATTATGTATTGAACATTTGTGTCTTTCCTAAATTCACACGCAGAAGTCTGCATCTCTCAATGTGATGGCCTCTGGACAGAGATTAGGTTTAGATTTGGCCCTGAGGATGGGCCCCATCAGGAGATCGATGTCTTAAGAACAAAAGACCAGAGGACGGGTGTTGGAACACTGTATGACTGAAACATAATAAGAGTGATGGACATTGGAACACTCTATGATTGAAACACAATCACGAGAGAGACGGGTATTGGAGCACTATGACTGTAACACAATCACAAGAGGGATGGGCGTTGGAACATTGTATGACTGAAACACAATCACAAGAGGGATGGGCATTGGAACACTCTATGACTGAAACACAATCACAAGAGGGATGGGTGTTGGAACATTGTATGACTGAAACCCAATCACAAGAGGGATGGGCATTGGAACACTCTATGACTGAAACACAATCACGAGAGAGATGGGTGTTGGAACACTGTACGATGAAACACAATCATGAGAGGGAAGGGCGTCCGAACACTCTATGACAGAAACACAATGAACAGCTTTATAATGGTCTATTGCACAGTGATTAACTTATATTTTTAAATTTAAAAAAAAAAAAAGAAGAAAGCACCAAATTTATCTCTCTACCAAGTGAATACTCAGGTAAAAAAATTACCTGCAAATGAAGAAGACTCTTTACCAAAAACCTGTCCATCCTGGCACCTCAATCTAGGCCATCCAGTACCAGAACTGTGAGAAAATACAGGCCATTGGTGGAAGTCATTCATTTTAGGGCACTTGGTTACAACATCTGCAAGCTGACTAAGGTTCCCTCTGTCCACAGTTATTGACTTTTGAGTTGTCCCTTGAGGGGCATGATGACCTTGTCCATGCCACTGGAGGTCATTGTGGAAGGGACTAGTTAGTTGAAGACTCTGCGATTACATAATAAAGTGGACATTCTAATCATTGTTATTACTGCTCTCTCCTCCATAACTAGAAGTCTCACTCTCTCCAGCTATTTTATGCCAGGCAGAAATAATAAACGCACTGCTGAGTCATGTTTCTCTTGCTCTATTCATGCTATTCGTATCCATTTTTCTCCCCTTTTGTGCAAACCTCTTTGAGTGTTGGCTCTTACTAACCTTTTCAGTTGGAACACTGCCTGGGATGCAGGACACCTCTAGGAGCAATGGAGGCGTTTTGTGAATGTGATTTTCACAGGTGGGAATGGTGGAATAATGGGCTCATTTTTCCTTTTAGATCTTTGGATCTTGGAACAAAGGACTAATCGCATGTATTCAGTGTAGAATTTAACTCCTACTTTCAAGTTGTAGGGAAACTTTGTTATTCTTTTGTAACCAAAAAAAAAAAAAAAAAAACCCAACCCAAAAAACATAAAAACAACACCCAGATCTAAGCAGATGACTACCACAGTAAGGTGTAGTTGAGAAAGATTTTTTTTCAGACTTGAATGTGGACCAGTCAGTGAAGACACAGGGGGACTTAACTGAACAATTTCCAATCAAACTCTGTAGATAAATAATGTTTGATTTCCTATTTCTTCTTCTCCCACCTCCATTCCCATAAGCGTTCTACAAGAACATAAAACAAACAAACAGAAAGAGAAGTTTGTAGCTCAATCTTGGAAGCTTGAAAACGAATTAAAGAACTGACTGAGCCGTGTAAGGAAGGCACAAGCTAGTGCCCAGGGAGAGGCATAGCCAGTGATGTGTCCAGTGGCCAGGAACGGGATACACAGGACGTGAGATAAGCACAGCCTTTAGCACACAGAGGCATGTTTTCATCCTGTCACCAGAAATCCAGAGGAAAGTGGTTGCCAGCATCAGTTCATCTGCTTTGCTTTGTCAGGCCTCGTTTCCTGCTTTACCATCCTTAGCGGCTTGATTTGGTGTTTGCTTCATGAGCCCACAATGGTCCCTGGAGCTCCAGATATCATATTTGCATTAATGAAAGAATGGATAAAGGGGCCCCTCCGGCAGGGCCTTTTATTAAGAAAAGAGCTATTCTCTCTGCAATGAAGCAGTAATGTGCAGCCTCTTGGGGTCACAAGGGGGACTGAGAAAGTAAATGCG
This sequence comes from Cryptotis parvus, assembly GCA_021461705.1. NCBI lineage: Eukaryota > Metazoa > Chordata > Mammalia > Eulipotyphla > Soricidae > Cryptotis > Cryptotis parvus. The sequence goes on from JAJIBD010009290.1 coordinate 6,235, forward strand.
CATCTGAAACGAGATGCACTGGTGGCCTTAAAGGTAATTGCTTTCTGCTTAGGCAGCACGAGGGGGAATAGCTCAGTATTGGTAGGAGGTAGGAGCCTGGACGGGTTGGCCTAAACGCATCAGGGCCTGCTGGAGGGTGGTGAGCAGCATGACCCCTTGACGTCTGTTACAAACCTGTTGCCAAGCCAGGGGTCCACTGTGTCGCCTGACTCCCGTACCCATGGCGCTGGCTCACAGCTTGGGTCCTTCTCTGCCTAACGGGGCAAGAAGCGGCTCTGGATCAGAGACAGGAGACTCAGTAGAGGGCAGAAATGAAAACTAGATGGATTCAGGGAATTTTGCAGGCGAGATCATGACACCCCCAAAGCTTACCTTGCCCCCAGATGCCAGCACCTATGTACACTTGATCACTTGATCACTTGATATCCCGTTATTCATCGATTTGCTTGAGCGGGCGCCAGTAATGTTTCCATTTGACCCTATCACATGCCAGTGTAGCCCAATGGCATCTGTCTGTTTCGGGGATATTGAGAGCTTCGAATTGTTTGTTTAGGGTCCTGATAAGGAAGTCTGACCATCTTGTAGGTGGGCGGCCACGAGATCTTTTGGCATCCCGTGGGATCCAATCGCTAACGGCTCTAGTCCAATGGTCGTCTTCAGGCCAATCTCCTCAGAGAAAAGTCCTGCCACTGCCTGTTGCCATCATCCTTATATCATAAGGGTTTACTGATAAAGAACAGCCTGGGGTTGGAGAGATAGAACAGGACATAAGGCATTTCCTTGTGTGCTGTCAACCCTGTCAGGGAGTGCCGCCCGGGCCCCAACAGTGCCGGGAAGCGAAGTTTCTTTCTACCTCCGGAGCCGGGGAGGAATGGATGAAAACTCAGGAATCTGATGCAGTTTTAAAAAGGGCTTTACTATCACAGGTTCCAATATACAATCCAAGAGCAGGGAAAACCTCCGGACTCTGGGTTCCCAGCTAGGCCCCAGCCAGGTGCAGGCCAAGATGGCTGCCACCACGTGTTGAGGCCCAACAGAGAATGGAGAGGACGGAGAAGCAAAACACCAAGGGAAGCTGAAATGGCAAAAGGGGATGAAAGAGAGCTTCTTTCTTCTTGCAGCTTATCTTATAGCCAGAAATCTGCCCAAACTCCCCAGCCCAGCCCATTCTGGGCTGGGCTATCTAGAGATGAAAACAGGAAAATAGGTCTATAGAAATGTACAAGGACCCAGAGCTAATTCAAAGTCTCCCAGAAGAGCTGGGAGGAGCTGCAAGCCAAATGTAACTTCCCTGGCAGGAAGGGTCAAATGCCCTCAGGTAATTTCTCCCAGCACTTCACCCAATGTCTTTTTATATGCTAATATCTTGAGCCAAGATCCCCCTGGAAAAGCCTCCAAAGGGTAGAGCAAAGGAGCTCTTAGGGGAGTCCTGCAACAAACCCCAGTTTCATTTTCAGCACCACCCATTGTCCCCCAGCACTGCCAGGAGCGACCCCTTAGCATAGTAAACCCTGTGCACAGTACAGCTAGAGGTGGCCCAAAATATAAAGAAAAATGTTGTGGTTTCCTTTATTATTATTATTATTATTATTATTATTATTATTATTATTATTATTACTCCTGGCTCTGCACTGAGGAATTACTCCTGGAGCTACTTGGGGACCATATGGGATACCAGGGATCGAACCTGGGTCGGCTGTGTGCAAGGAGAACTCCCTCCCTGCTGAACAATGGCTCTGGCCCCACTCTTTCTCTTCTTTTACATTGTGGCTTGCCATATACATACATCCTAAATTATTTTTTAAACCATTATACCTCCTAACAAATTTTTAATTTATCCATATCCGTTTAATTTTAAATGTACAGTACAGGGGTGTTAACTATATACACGTTACACAGCCAATTTCTAGAACTTTTTCATTCCGTAGAATCTATTTTCTACAAGTTACTTAAAAGCCCTTATTTCTCCTTGGTAACCAACATCCTACTTTCTCCTTCAAAGAGGTTTTGTGAGACAGCTTGACCAAAGTCTTAGGACTAAAGTAAGCCAAATCAGTCTTCATTCTGAAAGATGCAGTTGTGAAGTAAATGGTCTTTATTGTGTTTTAAGGGAAGATTTTCAAGATAAGTACTTCCAAAGAGGAACTATACTTGGAGACATCAAGCCCCTTCATCTGCTCAGAGACCATCATTCTAAAATTTCTGAGGGAGCCAGAGAGATAGTTCAGGCCTCAGACACTTGCTTTGCAGGGGCTGACCCCAATTCAAATCCCTGGTACCATATTTGTCCCAAGGCACAGAAGGCTGTTGTCTCACTATGTATGCCCCTCCTGGATGAAATTAGAAACTGATAAGTTTCAGCCAGTGGCAAGGCAAGCAAAGTGCAGAGGGCTCGTTTCAGACGAAGGACGGACTCTCCATTGCAGTTGCAGACCCTCACTGTTCCCTCACACCTAGTTCCTGGGGGTATCTGTCCCTGGGTGTCCAGCCTGGCTGCCATCTATGTGACTGCGTTACTCTCATACTCTTCTTCCACTGTATCACTCACTGTATCACTGTCTTCCCGTTCATCAAATACAACACGGGTAGCTTGCCAGGCTTTGCTGAGCGGGTAGCATTGTCTTGTAGTCATCTCTAAATCCAGCATTTATTGATGAACCGCGCAGCCGCTTGCAGCCTCGCAAGCCGGGCTGTGATAGGCTGGTCTGCTGGGTGGAGTTCTGACGAGGGGGAAGTCCGGATGTGGAAAATGGAGGCCCTCATGGAGTGGGGGGTCAGACTCACATACCAAGAATCTGACAGACAAGAGACTCACAGACATGGGGCAGAGCTGCTACTGGCTCTCCCTGTGCCCAGTCGCTCACGAGGCGCCCAGGAGGGATGGCGGATTCTAGCCCTGGCCCGCCACCCCAGCAGAGTCTTGCAACAAGCCAGATGACCCCCCACTCCTTCCACAATGGTCTAAATAGTAATGGTAGGAAAATGCATTTCCTCTTAAGAATTATATGAGTAAAAATAATTAGCTTTGATGTGTGCATGTTGGGGTTCTTGCACACCCACCGGGCATAGGAGTGACCACTGGCAGTGCTTGGAAGACCATATGCAGTGCTGGGGGTCGCACCAAGGTGGGCTTGCATGGTGAGACCCTTATCTCCTGTACTAGCTATTAAAAATTTAAATTAAGTTTGAACTTTAATTTCAAAAATGTTCACTTATAAAATTTTCTATTATAAATTTCTTTGCATTTTGAAATGGTGCATTTTAACTTTAAGATAAAAGAGCTGTGTCTCTCTTTCAAAATGACAAAGCAAAATAATCTCTAAACTCAAAGGGAGAATGGCTAGCCCCAGGATCCATGCATAAAAATGACATGAGACATGACTATAAAAGAGAAAAGACTGTGGAAGACAGCAAAGTATCTGAAGCACACTTTGTTCTCACTAGTCAGAGGATTATGTTGTCCACTGGAAAAAATTCTGCTCTCAAGAACTTAGGGCAAAACTTACTCAAGTAATAGTTGCAAGCTGAAAAATGTGAGGTAAAATCTTGGAGTGGAATAGTATGAATCTCTGAGTTCATCTTCAGTCTGCCCTATAAATATCCAGAAACTTGTTCCCATGCTGGACTTGTTCCCATGGTACAGACAGCTCCAGTCTGTACCCAGCATGCTCCAGTGATATGGCATTGCCCTGGCCTCTGAGACCAGGGCTTGTAAATAAATATAAATATAAGTAGAGAAGAGGAAAACTCTATACTGCAGTAGCAACACCCCAATCAGTCACTCTACTGGCAGAGTTAGAAGGGAAAGACTTGCCGTTCTTCCAGCTTCAGTTGAAAGTAAATTCAGTGTTCCTGTGTGGATGACAGATCTAGCTAGCTTGGAAGCTTTGCTGTTTTATACACTCACAGCTTAATCTGTTTATATGTTCTTAAACCAGGGTTCATACTAATGGGATCTCTCTTCTGTGTAAACACTGATGGAGGGTGTGACAGTTACAGAAGTCACCATGACTCTGAATGAGTAACTTCTGACTTATTATTATACATCTACTAAGACTTCCATGTTATCTAGATTGGGCACAGCTTCTCTTTATACCCACTGGACTCAGCGTGGGACAGTTAGAATTTACCAGGAGACTGCCACCCTGGCTACATTGAGACTATAAGATTATATTATTTAATTTAATTTTGACTTTAATTTAAGATTATAGGAAGGATCATACTAGTTTGCCCTCAAGCAGGCAAGTGTGACCCTTTCAGTATTCAGAGAACAAGATGCTCAGAATTACCCTGGTGCAGATAATAAATAAGAAGGACCTTGTGGATACCATCTAGATTACATGAAGCCCATGAAATTAAGATGTATTACTTTATACCAGTGCTCCTCTCTCTCCAGTGTTTTACATAAGAGATAATCTTGGAAGAAAGGATTAGTCCTTGGCAAAATCATTTGTTTAGACCTGAAGTAGGGTGTGGAACCACCCTTTTACACTCTTCTACTATCTAGAAGCTGTTGAGTTGATCTTTGTTGACAGGACCCCTCCCTAAAGTTAGGATTACTTTTGAGTATATAAGGGAATTGACTTGAGGCCCTCTCTCTGATGGGATCCACTTTGGTGGGACTCTCTCTGATGGGATCCTCTTTGGTAGGAGACTTGGACCCTCGTGAATGGTCTAAGTTCTGACCAGAGCTAAAGATCTTCCATTATATTGGATTGTGGTGGTAGAGCTTGTTGTACTATTAAAAGCCTTTTGGAATTGTGCCCAACTCGTGATTTTTCATTTGTTTCCTGGCGGCCTCGGAGGTAGAAGAGAACTTCTGTCCTTATACTGTTGTGATACTGTTGCAGACCCCAGAGGGAGGGAGGCAGGGAGGCAGGGAGGGAGAGAGGGAGAGAGAGGAGGGAGTGAGGAGGGAGGGAGGGGAGTGAGGAGGGAGGGAGGGAGTGAGGGAGGGAGGGAGGGAGGGAGGAAGGGAAGGAGGGAGGGGGAGGGGTGGGAGGAAGGAAGGAAGGAAGGGAGGGAGGGAGGGAGGGAGGGAGGAAGGAGGAGGAAGGAAGGAAGGAAGGAAGGAAGGAAGGAAGGAAGGAAGGAAGGAAGGAAGGAAGGAAGGAAGGAAGGAAGGAAGGAAGGAAGGAAGGAAGGAAGGAAGGAAGGAAGGAAGGAAGGAAGGAAGGAAGGAAGGAAGGAAACAGACAACGAGGGCAAAGGATAAAGTGCTTACTTAGAACACTGCCAACTGACCCTGATCCAATGCCAAGAAACACATATGGTCCCTCAAGTTCTGCCAGGAGTGGCCCTGAATAGAGAATCAAGAGTAAGCTTTAAGCATAGACATCCGTAGTGACTAAGCGTTCCATCAGTGTGTCTGATAAAAATCCATACATACACATGTATATTAACATGTTTTTCTTCCCTGTCCTGCCCAGCTCACACTCTTTCTCTTACTTTCCCAATTTTTATTTTAGTTTTCCACCTCCTCCCACTCCTTTCATTTTATTGTTGTTGATATTGTTGTTACCATGACCTTGGGTCTAATGTGCATACACACCTGCTCATTGGGCTTTCCTAAGTCTTTGGTGCCTGTGAAGGTTCACCAAGATTTGCATTCTTCCACCTGCAGTGCTGGCATTGAGTGCTCACTGGAGGCCAGGCTCCCGGCCCAGGCACACTTGTGCTCAAATGCTCTTGCCAAGTGTGGTGGCTCCTAACTTTGGGACTTGTACATCTATTAAATTGTGATGTTCTCCAGCAGTCATCCTCCACCCCCAGCTTTGCTCCCACACCTTTGGCTGAAATATAGTCACAAATTACGGGCAGCAGAGCTGAGGCACTGTGCTCTTCACATGTGTTCATTACCGTGCGCTTGCCAGCATGTTATCTAAGTCACCGAACTATTGCTCTGGGTCTCCTCTACTTTTAAATTCCTGTTTTCGTTTTGGTTAAATGCCAACCTAGATCACAGGATATGGGATAGCAAGACAGGGAATAAGTAATATATCACAGAAATCAGATAAGTCCCCTATCCATACACCCTCACATGACTTTGGGAGAAGGGACCAGTTAGCAGGTTTTGATTTTGTTTTGTTGTTTTTGTTTTTATGGGCTATGCTCAGGGCTTACTTATGGCTATGCTCAGGGCTTACTCGTGGCTCTGTGCTCATGGTTCATTCCTGGCAATGGCTTGGGGGACCATATGGGATACCAAGGATCAAATCTGGATCAGGCAAATGCAAGGCAAGTGCCCTACCCACTGTACTATTCCTCTGGCCATAAACAGGTAATTTTCTGTTGCAATTTTTTTTCTTTTTGGGGTCACATCTGGCAATGCTCAGGGGTTACTCCTGGCTCTGCACTCAGGAATTACTCCTGGTGGTGCTCGGAGGACCATATGGGATGCGGGGATCGAACAAGGGCCAGCATGGGCAGGCTTCGTGCAAGGCAAACACCCTACCGGACTATCGCTGGGGGGGGGGGCCCTTTGTTGCAAAATTTAAATATAAAGAGAAGGCTCAACCGCCAGGAGTAATTCCTGAGTGCAGAGCCAGGAGAAACCCCTGAGCATCACCGGGTGTGACCCAAAAAAGCAAAAAAAAAAAAAAAGAGAAGGCTCAAAAGATGGGTACAGTGGTGGTGCATTGTGTCAAATAATGACTTTCCACACCTATTACCACCACACCACCTGCTGTCTGCAATAACACAAAACAAAACAAAACAAACCCCACCACATTTCCAGAATCCTTTGCAGCTAATTCTGGGTGTATTTTCGACTTCCCTGATGAGACCAGCTCACATGAAAACATCGATTTGGAGTGAAGACTCTGAAGAGAGACAGGCAAGTGATGAGTCATCTCTTGGTTTGGAAGATGGTGGGGGCGGCTGTCAGACAGCAGCTGTGCCTCGGGCTCCTGAGTCTGCACTTTTCTGGGGAGCAGAGGGGTCTGGGGAGAGCGATTCTTTGGTTAGTGTGGTTTTGGCTTGTCAATCCAGGTCTTGGGTTTTGTTCTGCTATCCCCCTACCCCCTCATGACACTGACGTGAGCTTTTTATAGCTTCCAATAAGCCATCCTCTCCCTGCTCTTTGTACTTGGCACACACCTGGCTGATGCTGGGGGCCACACTTGTCTTAGTGCTAAGAGTTGCTTCAGGCAGTGTCCTTTGTGTAGTGGTGTATTTTAGAGGATTGTATTCTTAAGTATTTTAGAACCTGACTATGCAATTTCTGCTTATGGTAAGCTCTATGTGATTTCATTTAGTTAACACATAACCAATAGATGCATACTATTACTTATTTCTATTTTAGTTGATTAAAAGGAAGTTTTGCAGTGTCTCCTGAAAGCAGAGAAGGGATTTTTTTTTTTGGGGAGGAGTGATTTTTTTTTTTGCATAAAGTTGTTAGGGGGCCAGAGAGATAGTATAGTAGGTAAGGTGTTTGCCTTGCACACAGTCAACATGGGTTTCATCCCTGGTGCCCTGTTTGGTCACCTGAGCCCACCAGGAACCATCCCTGAGTGCAGAGCAGGAGTAATACCTGAGCATATCTAGTCGTGGCCAAAAAAAAAAAACACAAACAAAAGCAACCTCCCCCAATACAAAAACAACTACCAAGAGAAAGAAATGTAAAGTTGTTGTCATTTGTTGTTGGGGGAACTCCCACGGGGTCCCGACAGTGTCAGGACAGAAGTTTTCTTTTACCTCCGAGGGCGCCGGGAGAACATCTGCAGTCGGTGCAGTTCCAAAAATAGCTTTTAATAGTACAAAAGCTCTTCCACAGCACTCCAATATAATGAACAAACTTTAGCTCTGGTCCGAATTTAGACCATACAAAAGAATCTAAGTCTCCCACCAAAGAGAGAGGATCTCACCCCAGCTGAGTCCTACCCAGAAGAAGGAGCAAAAGGCCAAAGAGCAAAAATCCAAAAGCCAAAAGCAAAAGGCCCAAAAGGCAAAAGTAAAAAGGTGAAGGGGCCTCAAGTCAGCCCCTTATATACACCAAAGTAATCCAATCGGGAGGGGCATGTCAACAAAGAACTCTAAACAGAGTGTAGTGCCACACCCTATTGCAGGTATAAACAAAGGTTATGCCAAGGTCTAATCCTTTCTACCAAGATTATCTCTTATGTAAAACACTGGAGAGAGGGGGCTGGTATAAAGTAATACATCTTAACTTCATGAGCTTCATGTAATCTAGATGGTACCCACAAGGTCCTTCTTATTATTATTTGCACCAGGGTGATTCTGAGTATCTTGTTCTCGTGTACTGAAAGGGTCACACTCGTCTGCTTAGAGCAAACTAGTATGATCCTTCCTATAGTCTTCCTATAGTCTTAGCATAGCCAGGGTGGTAGTCTCCTGGTAAATTCTAACTGTCCCACGCTGGGTGCAGTGGGTATAAAGAGGAACTGTGCCCAATCTAGAAAACATAAAAGTCTTAGTAGATGTATAAATCAGAAGTTATTCAACCAAGGTGACTTCTGTAACTGCCACACCCTCTAGCAGTGTCTACATAGAAGAGAGGTCTCATTAGAATGAACCTTGGCTTAAATAAGATTAAGCTGGGAGTGGGCAAAACAACAAAACTCCCAGGTTAGCTAAACCTGTCCTCCAACAACTTGTCACTTGTCTTCCTGTTGTCCATCGATTTGCTCAAATGGGAACCAATAACATATCCATTAATTGGGAATGAGGTCCATTATTATTACTGTTTTTGGCATATCGAATACATCGTGGGTAGCTTGCCAGGCTCTGCCGTGGTTCTGGGTTCATCCCAGGGGTCCAGTCTTTTTCTATGTCAGACCATCAATCATCCATCATCTTGGGCCCATGGGGGTGTAGAAAAGCCTGTCTCCTGTCTGTCACCTGCCAACCCAGGTGGGCACCGCAACCACACCTGCAACACCTTGAGGGGCTTGTAAAGTTGTTAAACTAGTAAAAATAACTCTTCTGTACCCTTTACCAGGATTTCCCAATGATTAATACTCTCTCATTTGCTTTGTCTTTTCGTTTTCTCCTCACACAAAGAATGTTTTTAAATGATTTTTTCTATGATTTATTTTTTTTCATTGCATTGCATTAAGCCTAAGGCCTCCCACATGCAATGCAAGGTAAGTATCTACCACTGAACTACATTCCCCAGAGATTTGTTTAAAATATGATCTACTAAGTTGCAGATATTATATTTATCTGCTAAGAACAAGCACATCCATGATCTAAGTACAGTGACCAAATTAAATATATTAAACACTGATTGAAGTATTTAAAACCTAGTTTCTTTTAAAATTATTTAAAACCTAGTTTCATGCACGCATGCTAACCATTATACTCCCAGTCCTCTCCCCCTTTTTCCAGCTCTTTTTTTTTTTGGGGTAGGACTCCTCTTTTGGGTAGGATTTTTCAATCCGGCCCAGAGTCTCACAACAAGCCAGACGACCCCCCCACTCCAAGAGGGCCTCCATTTTCCACAACTGGACTTCCCCCTCATCAGAACTCCACCCAGCAGACCAGCCTATCACAGCCTGGCTCATCGAGATCCACCCTGCTGCAGTCTTTTTAATCCAGCCCAGGTATGCTGATCCAGAGACAGACATGGGGCAGAGCTGCTAATGGCTCTCACTGTGCCCAGCCGTTCATGAGGTGCCCAGGAGGGATGGCAGGTCCCTAGCTCTGGCCCGCCACCCCAGCAGAGCCTCACAACAAGCCAGACGACCCCCCACTCCATGAGGGCCTCCATTTTCCACATCCGGACTTCCCCTCGTCAGAACTCCACCCAGCAGACCAGCCTATCACAGCCCGGCTCACGTGGCTGCAGGCGGCCGAGCGGTTCATCAATAAATGCTGGATTTTGAGATGACTACAAGAGTATGCTACCCACACGGCAGAGCCTGGCAAGCTACCCGTGTCGTATTTGATATGCAAGATACCAGTAACAATTATAGACCTCATTCCCATGACCTGATGGAATGATTTGAGGCTATTTATGTTCCTGGTGCAAGCAGGTGTCCTTGGGCTCTACTTGCATGAGACAGATCATATGGAGATGTTACCGGTGCCCGTTCAAGCAAATCGATGATGAACGTGATACCATACCACTCTTGAAGTTACTTATCTTTTATTTTGTCTATTCTCCCAACTACCTTGATGGGGATGAGCAATTCTTTCCTGTTTTGGGCCACCACCTGCGGTACTCCAGGGGGACTCTTCCTGGCTCTTTGTTCAGGAGTGACCCCTGGTGACACTCAGGGAGCCATACACGGTACTGGGGATACTACTTGGAGCCATAGGTACCCTATCCTGCCACATGCAAGGCAAGAGACTTTCCTCTAATATCTCTGCGGTCCCTTTTTATGAAAAAAAAAATTCCAATTCAAGATGGAATTCATGCTTACAAGTTGCATTTAGTTGTCAATATATTTTAGTCTCTATAATTGTTACAGTTTTGGCTTATCAAATATGACACGGGTAGCTTGCCGGGCTCTGCTGTGAGGGTGAGGTACTCTTGGTAGTAGGTAGGCTCTCAGTTCATGCATTTACTGAGCATTCCCATGACCTGAAGGAATGGTTTGAGGTTCTTCGTGTTCCTGGAGCGAGCAGATGCCTTTGGGTTACACTAGCACAGGACAGGGACATATGGAGATATTACTTGAGCAAATGGATGGACAACAGATAGTCTCCATTAATTAGAATAGTTGAGAAGCCCCGTGAAAAACTTACACCGGTAATTTGTTTAAGCCTGCATGACTCATAATATGCTAGGTTACTCAAACGGAAGCTCATTGGTTACTTTTGGTTGTTTTGTTTTGTTTTTCCATACCCAGAGTGCTCAGGGATTATTTCCGTCTCTGTGCTCAGGAGTGATGCCTAGCAGTGCTTGGGAGACCATAGGAGTGCCCACACTTTAAATCAGGGTTGGCAGGATGCAAGACGAATGCCTTAACCCTCGTACTATTTCTCTGGTCCATCAGTCACATTTTAAAGACATTTCTGGTACCATAACTTTAGGCATCTTAATAAAATAAGATACAACCTGCAAAAAAAGAACATTTTTGGGTTGAAGCAATAGTAGAATGGGTAGGATTGTAGTTGCCTTGCAAGTGGTCATCCTGGGTTCAATCCCTGGATTGAACATATGGCCCCGGTGCCCTGCCACAAGTTAACTCTGAGTGCAGAGATAAGTCATGAACACTGTCAGGTGTGACCAAAAAAAAGCCCCAAAGAAGAAAAAAAAAATTCTTGATGTTGAGATAAATTAGTCCAGGCCCATTCTTCAAGAAAAAACTTCCCTTATGAGTAATTTGCAACCAAATGTAAGAATGACAATTTTGAAGTTATGTTCAAAATAAGTGTTCTACCAAAACAGAATAAGTATATTCAACTCAAAGCCTGCACTGCTGGATCTAAATTTAGGTAATCTCTTTTAAAACCTTTTTCCAACATACTTCTTCTTCTTCTTCTTTTTTTTTTTTTTTTGCTTTTTTTGCGCCACACCCAGCAGTGCTCATGGGTCACTACTGGCTTTGCACTTAGGAATTACTGCTGGCAGTGCTTGGGGGACCATAAGGGAAGCCAGGAATCGAACCCGGGTCTGCCGTGTGCAAGACAAACGCTCTACCCACTGGACTATTGCTCTGGCCCCCCACACATTTTGGTTTTGATTTAATGTTTTAAGACCTAGTAAATTACTCTGAATCCCCAAAACTCTTAATAAACACTTTTTTTTTTTAATTTTTGGGTCACACTCAGCAATGCTCAGGGGTTACTCCTGGCTCTACATTCAAGAATTACTCCTGGCGGTGCTCAGGGGACCATATGGGATGCCGGGGATCAAACGTGGGTCGACCACATGCAAGGCAAATGCCCTCCCCACTGTGCTATTGCTCCGGCCCCCAATAAACACTTTCTTAAACAAAAATTTCTAATGAACAACTGTTTGTTCATTTAAAATGTTCCAAGATAAAATGTTAACTTTTGTTTCTGACACTGGGAGCTGAACCCAGGGCCTCACGGGTGCCGCGGTGAGCCACATCCGCAGCCCTTCCCTTTCAGTTCTCTTGATTTTTACAGTCCATGGTAAGAATTTACACTCTGGCAAGAATCGACTGAAAAAAATTAAATTGAATTTATCATTATGTAATAGTTATCATTCATTTTAATTCTTTAAAGTAGAATGGGAAGCAAATTTATTATGTATACCCTTAAAATGAGAAATAAAAATGCCAAAATGAGAAAATAAAACCTCAGAAACACGAACACCATTAGCATGGATGAGGGAAGCGAAGTTCTAAGACCCCCTGTGGGTTTTTCAAGTCATATTACTAAACCCTGTTTTGATTGTTTTATTTTTCCCCCATATATGAATAAATTTACAAGATAATGTTTCACTTGTATTAGACAGAGTGAAAGAAAAATAAAATTGGACAATTATAATGATTGACTAATAAAAATTAAGTGACTATGGCCTCTTTTTTTCCCTCCTCAAAATACCTTGCTATATTTAATATTTTTAGACTTTGGCCGTGGCAAGCGGCTGCGCTGGTTCATCAATAAATGTTGGATTTAGAGATGATTATGCTACCCGCACGACAGAGCTGGCAAGCTACCCGTGTGTATTTGATATGCCAAATACCAGTAACAATTATAGACCTCATTCCCATGACTTGATGGAATGGTTTCAGGCTCTTTTATGTTCCTGGAGCAAGTAGGTGGCCTTGGGCTCTATTTGCATGAGATAGGACATATGGAGATGTTACTGGTGCCCACTTGAGCAAATCGATGATGAATGGGAGTGAATTAAAATAGTTCCTAAATTTGTATATTTCTTCATAACATATATTTGAAATATACACACACACACACACACACACATGCCACTTATTATTGGGGATATCTTCAGAAGTTTTCAGGCCTTTGGCATCATTTCTTGTGACTCTTAGCCTGACTGTCCAGACTTGACAAGGGCTGAAGCAGTGCTTAGGAAGTGTATGTGATACCGGGATTGAACTTGAGGGTGTCACCCAGAAAGACATGTGCTACAGAACTTTGAGCTAGCTACCCTGATAAAAACCCAGTTATTTTCTTAACTAAAAATATTCTTATTGAATCACTGTGAGATACACAGTTACAAGGCTGTTTTTGATTGGGTTTTACTCATACAATGTTCCAGTACCGGTCCTTTCACCAGTGTACTTTTCTCACCACCAGTGTTCCCCTTTTTCCTCCTGTCACCCTCCCACTCTGAGCCTGTCACTATGGCAAGTACTTTCCTTCTCTCTCTCTCTCTCTTTCTCTCTCTCTCTCTCTTTCTTTCTCTCTCTCTCTCTATCTATCTATCTATCTATCTCCTTTTGGGCATATGGTAAGCAGTTACTTTTTAAACGTCCATTAATTTAATGTTTTAAATTTAAACATAATTTAAATGTTTCCTGAAGGGATAGTTATTTTTATATATGTATGCATATATATTCACACATATATATTCTACATATATGTTGCAAAACAGTCAAGCAGAGGCATATATAATAGAAGCTTAAATATTGCCTCTTTTCAACAGAAACTGAGAAGTGGTATTCAGAATTATGCAGACCACAGGGGATGGAAGGAGGATAGGAGGGTGAGGAGGGTGCTACCACCATGGTGGAGGTATGGAGCTAGAATGCGTCATGCATGAAACCCTCTCAGCAACAGTATTGGAAACCACAGTGTGTAAAATTAAAAAAAAATATTTTGAGTGCCTGTCATGGAAACAAGCTGGGGAGTAGGAGGATAACTGGGAACATTGGTGGAGGGAAGTTGACTGATGGTGGGATTGTGTTGACTGCATGCCTGAAACTCGGCTATGAGTAGCTTTGTAAATCATGGTGCCTTAATAAAAATGTTTAAGTATCAAAATATTTATCATAAAAATTACAACTTGAGCAAATATGTGGAAAACTCAAGCTATATGTAATTAGATACTGAAGACTTGATTCTCACAAGAGGAAACTCTGACTTGAGAGTGTTTTTTTATTTTTATTTGTTTTCTATTTTTTGTCAATGTTGTGCTTTTTCTATAATATACTGGCAGTAGAAAAGTCTGTTCTATTGGTTTCCTCAATAGGACACAACGGAGTAACAGTATATTTATAAGTCTGAGTGTGGTGGGAGTGAATTTATAGCTTTAACACAAGAGAACAAACACTATGCAACACTTCATACTCATCCTTCACGTCAACAGAATGCTGTAACTGTTCTAAAAAAGGTTTGGTGTGTTTGGGGATGTTCTCCAGCCCTTTATTATCACCATTTATTTCTTTTATGTTGGGTCTGGAGAAAGGAGTGATTTGTGGGTTGCGGCTCTGTCTGCAGGCATATTTATAAGCCTATACATAAAGTAGGTTTAAGATTCCTTATGGAAGTTATTGAATAGTGGTTGAATGGTGTGTTGGATGACAGGTTTAGTTAGTCTGGGAGCTTTGCTGCTTTACCCACTCACAGATTAATCTATTTACATGTTATTAAGCCAAGGTTCATTCTAATGAGACCTCTCTTCTATCTAAACACTGCTAGAGGGTGTGGCAGTTAAAGAAGTCACCTTGACTCTGAATAACTTCTGACTTATTATACATCTACTAAGACTTCTATGTTTTCTAGATTGGGCACAGCTCCTCTTTATACCCACTGCACCCATCTTGGGACAATTAGAATTTGCCAGGAGACTACCACCCTGGCTACGTTGAGACTATAGGAAGATTATAGGAAGGATCTAGCTTGCTCTCAAGCAGGAGAGTGTGACCCTTTCAGTATATGGAGAACAAGATACTCAGAATCTCCCTGGTTCAGATAATAAATAAGAAGGACCTTGGGCACCATCTAAATTACATGAAGCTCATGAAATTAAGATGTATTACTTTAAACCAGCGGCCCCCTCTCCAGTGTTTTTCATAAGAGATAATCTCAGAGGAAGGGATTAGTCCTTGGAGTAACCTTTGTTTATACCTATAATAAGGTGTGGTACCACCTACAAGCTGTTTAGGGTTCTTTGTTGTCGGAACAGTCGCTGTCACAGATAGGATTACTTCAGTGTATATAAGGGGACTGACTTGAGTCCCCTTGGCCTTTTGCTCCTTCTTTTTGGGTAGGACTTCTCTCGGACTGTTAGGGACCCCAGTGGCATCCCCAATGGTGTACCTTTAAATTCACCCAGAACCTCAGAATGGCCCCCCTATCTGGTCAAAGGTCTTTATAGAGAAATAGAACGGTCATCAAGACACTTGCATTACATGTGCTGATCCCTCTGGTACCTCATATGGATTTTGCAATGATTGCCAGGAATGATTCCTGAGAACTGAGCCAGGAGTAAGCCCTGAGTACAGCGGTGAGTCACCCCACACATATACACACAAAAGGTCTTTACAGTTGCAACGTGCCATGTGGAAAGTAAGGTCACTCTGAATTAAAGAGGTCTTCTGTCAGAGCCTCTGAGCCTCTCCTGACACTGGTTTTAACCTTCCAGAACAGTGAGAGAATATGTTTCTGTTGTTTTATGCTTCCCAGGTTGGGGTCATTTGTTATAATGGCCCCAGGAAATGAATGTAAGATTGTTATGTCATGTGCTTCAGGGCTTTGGGGGCTGACTCATTCCAACTAAAATTCACTGAATGCTTTATAAACTCAAACTTCAGTTGATTAATATACAGTGTGACGCAGGTGGAAGTCTGATAGTCGCTCCCTCAGGGGGGCATCTATGTGGCACACAGACCTTAATCATGAATTGGAAAGGAGAGAAAGATAAGATTTATCCAGCATCTGATATGTTTCCAGTGCTATAGGTGCCATCAATCACTGTATCACTGTATCACTGTCTTCCCGTTCATCATCGATTTGCTCGAGCAGGCACCAGTAACATCTCCATATGTCCTGTCTCATGCAAGTAGAGCCCAAGGGCACCTGCTTGCTCCAGGAACATAAAGAGCCTCAAACCATTCCATCAGGTCATGGGAATTAGATCTATAATTGTTACTGGTATTTGGCATATCAAATACGACACGGGTAGCTTGCCAGGCTCCACCGTGCGGGTAGCATATTCTTGTAGTCATCTCTAAATCCAGCATTTATTGATGAACCGCATGGCCAAAATCGGCCGCGAGGCGGGCTGTGATAGGCTGGTCTGCTGGGTGGAGTTCTGACGAGAGGGAAGTCCGGATGTAGAAAATGGAGGCCCTCATGGAGTGGGGGGGGTCGTTTGGCTTGTTGCGAGGCTCTGATGGGGTGGGGCGGGGCTAGAACATGCCATCCCTCTCGGGCACCTCGTGAGCAGCTGGGCACAGGGAGAGCCAGTAGCAGCTCTGCCCCATGTCTGTGAGTCTCTGGATCAGCATACCTGGGCCGGATTTACAAAAAAAAAAAAAAAAAAACTGAAAAAAATATCCAAATCCAAAACAAAAACCAGAGGAACCATGATAGACAGCTTCGGAAAAGGGTTTAGTCAAATATACAGATATTAACTGTTTGCTCAGTCATTAAGGAGAGTCGTGAACAAAAGGATCATTGAAGTGATTTTTCAAATAGAGAAACTGGGGAACTGAACTATCGCGGGCGTTTCTCTTTGCACAGAAGCTGTCCTGGGAGGAGGAGACGGTCCTGCCTGTCCCTGGCATTTCCCAACAATCTCCAGCACCGTCGTCAGACCCTCAGATACATTCCAAAGTCTACCAGCCATTCCAATCCACAGTCACTCTGCTCTTTAATTCAATTCACAGAACTGCTGAAAAAGTAGACATTTCTATCTAAAAATAGAAAAAAAAGGTTTGTATAGAAGGTATTTCTGTTATACAATTATATTACACAGTGGGACAGGCTCAGGTCCGGAAGCTCTCCTTGACCTTGGATACTGGAAGCTGCGACAGAGAAGACAAAGGTCACTGGAGGCAGGAAGGGGATGCTCGTGCACACAGAGCCTCCCAGCCTGCCCCGAGGCCAGAACCCCTCAATTCATTCAGCCACGTGTTTTCTTGGGGTGCACCCAGCAGTGTCCCCATGATCCCTGGGGAGGATACGGAACCTGTGAACGTCAGACAAGGCTAGGAGTGCGGGAGTGACACCCAGAGCCCAAGCCCGTGCGGCTGCGCAGGGCCGTCTGCTGACAGACAGGGGCCTGACGGGGTCTCTGAGCTTCAGCACAAGCCCACTGAGGCGCAGGCAGACCCCAGGACGCAGACCATGCACTCTGGACCTTTACCGTAGGAGGGTCTACCACATGGGGTCTGGCTCCTGCTTGATCTGCGAGCTCCCCTCGGTCTCCTTGGCTTCTGGGCCGGATTTAAAAAAAAAGACTGCTGCTGGGTGGATCTCAATGAGCTGGGCTGTGATAGACTGGTCTGCTGGGTGGAGTTCTGACGAGGGGGAAGTCCGGATGTGGAAAATGGAGGCCCTCATGGAGTGGGGGAGTCATCTGGCTTGTTGCAAGGCTCTGCTGGGGTGGCGGGCCAGGGCTAGAACCCACCATCCCTCCTGGGTGCCTTGTGAGCGGCTGGGCACAGGGAGAGCCAGTAGCAGCTCTGCTCCATGTCTGTGAATCTCTGGATCAGCATACCTGGGCCAGATTTTAAAAAAGACTGCTGCAGGGTGGATCTCTATGAGCTGGGCTGTGATAGGCTGGTCTGCTGGGTGGAGTTCTGACGAGGGGGAAGTCCGGATGTGGAAAATGGAGGTGCCATCAATTCAAGTGAAATTACAACTGTGAAAAGGGCTCTGAAGAGAGGTGTACTGTGGCACGTAAGCAGGAGAACTAGGAAAAGGAGACCAAAGGAGAAGACAAAGGAAAGAATGGAGGTGGGGGTAAGAGAGATTAGCAAAGGAAACTGGAGGGGGCCTGAAGCCATAGTACAGCAGGGAGAGCATTTGCCTTGCATGAAGCTGACCCTGGTTCAATCCCCAGCACTGAAAGGAGTAATTTCTGAGTGAGGAGCCAGGAGTAACCCCTAAGCATTGCTGGGTGTGACCCAAGCAAAAAACAAACAAATAAACAACCCTGCCTGAAAATTCCAGGCAAGGGCGACTGGAGGGTAGTGAAGGCAAAGGTACACATATCCAAGAACTGAAAGAAAGGCAATGTGCACAGCCTCAGGTAAGGTGAACATGAAACAAAGACTCAATGCAATGACATAGCATCCTTTCAGGGAAGAACACACACACACACACACACACACACACAGTGTATATATGTGCTCATATTATCATATATTTTATATTTATTTATTTACTGATAAAATAGTTATAATCAGTCTTTTTAATGACCACATTATAGCTTTACAATGACTCCATTGTGCTGATATGCTGTCACTTAACAATTTCATTCTTCATTGCTAAACAATTTTTATTTTGGTCTCTTGTTGCTTTTAAAAATGCTTTGTCCTTGGACTGGCTCTCCTGATAAACCAGCATGACTTAAGTCAGGTCACTTAGGTCAAGTACATTGACAAATAAAGGAACATTTAGAGAGTTCAGATGTTAGGATGCAGGCGTATTTGGGGTCGTGTTAAGCTTTTAGCAGAGGGCAGAGGCTCTCTGGGAAAGATCACAAACTTCTTTAATTGGGGTGGGGAGATTTGAGCTATATCCGGTTCTCCTCAGACCCTATTCCTAGTTCTGTGCTCAGAACTACGATGGACCCTTGATAGGTCCAGGGACCAAATGTCGTGCCAGGAATTCAAATGAGGCTTGGCAGGATGCAAGGTGGCACCTCAGCCCTTGAACCATCTCTCCCGCCCCAAGAATGCAAACTACTGTTTGTTGTTGTTGCTGCTCTTCTTGGGTCACACCTGGCTGTGGACAGGGCTTTTTCTTGGCAGTGGTCAGCCCTCGCAGTGCTCAGGGGGACCATATGGGATGCCAGGGATCCAACCCAGATTGGCCACATGCAAGACAAGTGTCCTACCCATGGACTGTCACTCCTGCCCCATACATCTTTTGTTTTCTGGTCCCACACTTCTAAACAGGCTTTTGATGATCATTTTTTTTCTGTATTCTAATGCCATTACCCACTATTCTTCTGGCCTCAGGGTATGATTAATTGCTTTCATTTCTACAAGTGAAAGTTTTGTCATGCCTCTGTGCTTTAGTATAGGCAGTTTCCCCTTTTGGCTTTAATTAATCTGGATGCTGGAGGGAAAATCAGCACGATGAGGTGGTTGCTGGGAGCAGATTTGGGACTGTCACCAATAGGTGCTTGGAATCCTAATGTTCACATTCATCACCAATGGTTTCTGGGAAAACCTAGTTGCATTGTGGTGGTCTCTTGGCCATTTTGCTTGGCTCTATGTAAGCAGCATTGGAAGGCTTATATGCATGAAATGTTAAAGACTCCTTTCTAGAACTTGATTTATTTTGTGTTTACTCATGAAGAGCAGCTGCTCTCAGAGAAGTTCTTCACTTTTGAGTAAATTATGTTTGCCTCTGTGCACATAAATATCCCTAAAGGTTTATTTTGTTGTGTGTCTCAGGAGAAGTAAGTAGGGCTGAGTAAGCTGGATATTCATAAGGTTGCAGATAACTTGTTTTGCTCTCAGTAGACTGAGGAACAGCAGCTGAGGAGAAGGCTTGAATTTCAAGGGGAATAGTCAACATGCAGTGAATGACAAAGATGTCAGCCCCGAGATGCATTCGTATCTTTCTTTTTATTACCTCATTGTGATTATAGCCTACAGTGGCTTATGAAAATACACAAACAAATATCTTCCACCTTTGATGTAGCCTGGAGTGCTGTGAAATTGTGGTGGGATACGGTTGCCCATGCATTATGCATCTCGTGCTGCTACAGAGTGACTTCAATATGAGGGTCCATGTAATTAAAAAGAAATATTGACACGGTGGGCGAAACAAGATTATTTGTAAAGATCATAACAAGAGAAATTAAGGGGAAGGGAGAAAAAGTAGTCATTAGGACCACACAAAGATGTAGACTAATTGGTGTAAAGCCAAAAAAAAAAAAAAAAAAAAACCTGGACCAGAGAGATAGCACAGTGGGTAGGGCTCTTGCCTTAGATACTACTCATTTAGGTATGATCCCAGTGACAACTCCTGAACACTGTCAGGAGTGATCCCTGAGCACTGTTGTTATGGTCTTTAAACCAGAATTAAAACAAATAAACAAACCAAGAATGGGGAAAAAACAAGAAGCACAGTGAGGAGTAATTGAGAAGCAGATCGAAGGTGGAGTCTAGCTCTTGCTACCCCCAAATTCCTTCTACTTTGCAGTGCTAGAGATGAAACCCAGGGTTTCACACATGCAAGGTAAATGTTCTACTGCTGAACTATACACCTGGATTCTCCACAAATTCATTTCTAATTTACACTAAACACTATCATTATCTACACCAACCCCTACCTGGGTTTTCATTTTCATTTCAGAAAGAACTGAGAAAAGTCTTGGAAAAAAAGGGCAGTTCATTAGGGAGAACATTTATATTTAAGTTTTTTTAAAAAAGAGAGAGGTTGGTCATCTAATGCCTAACTTTCTCCCTCTGATTGTCTGGTTGATACTTTTCAGTCCACCTAAGTTACAAGAAACTGCATGATTTGATCTTTTCTCACACCTGCATAGTGTTCCATTGCCTATGTGTATACTGATGGTTGTTTCATTTGATTGTTGCAAATTTTCCATACCAGTAACAATTATAGACCTCATTCACATGACCTGATGGAATGGTTTGAGGCTCTTTATGTTCCTGGAGCAAGCAGATGCCCTTGGGCTACACTAGCATGTGACAGGACATATGGAGATGTTACTGGTGCCCGCTCGAGCCAATCAATGATGAACGGGAAGACAGTGATACAGTGATACAGTGATTGCTCCAAATTGCACTAAGCACTGCAATCAACATAGATGTATATATGTATTTTCAAATTAGGGCCTTTTTGTTTGTTTTTGGAGTGGTGTAGATGCTGAAAAGTAGAATCACTGGAATATAAGGAAGCTTTTGCTGTACCTTAAGCAGTGAGTGTGATTTCCGTTACCACAACTCTTCTACCATTACTCTGCAGGGAAGGGAAGCAGAGGTTGTTGTACGAATACTACAGGCATTAGGAGAGCAAACTTTTCCGGATAAGCCTGGAAGAGAAAAGAAGCTCACTGAGAGGAGATACTGATGAGTGTCGGGAACGCCGGGGTCCCCGACAGTGTCAGGACAGAGGTTGTCTTCTACCTCCGAGGACTCCGGGAGAACAGATGAAAACTCACGAGTCTGGTGCAGTTCCAAAAATGGCCTTTAATAGTACAAAAGCTCTTCCACAGCACTCCAATATAATGAACAAACTCTAGCTCTGGTCCGAACTTAGACCATACAAAAGAGCCTAAGTCTCCCACCAAAGAGAGAGAGGATGTCACCCGAGCTGAGTCCTACCCAGAAGGAGCAAAAAGCCAAAGAGCAAAAGGCCAAAAGCCAAAAGCCAAAAGCCGCACGGAGCCAAAAGCTGAAGGCTGAGGAACCAAAAGGCAAAAGGTGAAGGGGCCTCAAGTCAGCCCCCTTATATACACCAAAGTAATCCAATCCGGAGGTTGTCATGCCAACAAAGAACCCTAAACAGAGTGTAGTGCCACACCTTATTGCAGGTATAAACAAAAGTTACACCAAGGACTAATCCCGAGATTATCTCTTATGTAAAACACTGGAGAGAGAGGGGGCTGATATAAAGTAATACATCTTAACTTCATGAGCTTCATGTAATCTAGATGGTACCCACAGGTCCTTATTATTATCTGCACAAGGGTGATTCTGAGTATCTGGTTCTCCTGTACTGAAAGGGTCATACTCGCCTGCTTAGAGCAAACTAGTATGATCCTTCCTATAGTCTTCCTTTAGTCTCAGCGTAGCCAGGGTGGTAGTCTCCTGGTAAATTCTAACTGTCCCACGTTGGGTGCAGTGGATATAAAGAGGAGCTGTGCCCAATCTAGAAAACATAGAAGTCTTAGTAGATGTAAGTCAGAAGTTATTCAATCAAGGTGACTTCTGTAACTGCCACACCCTCTAGCAGAGTTTACATAGAAGAGAGATCTCATTAGAATGAACCTTGGCTTAAATAAGATTAAGCTGGGAGTGAGCAAAACAACAAAACTCCCAGATTAGCTAAACATGTCCTCCAACAGATGAGGAAGACAAAAGGTGAAACCCAGTGGGCTTCCCTTCTTCCATCCTCTTCCTCCACAACTTTGGGTGAAATGAAGCTAATTTAAATAAACAGGAAGGTTTGGAGAAGAGTTCACAGTAAGGTGTCCAGTTTCTCCTCTCTTTGCGGTAAATACTGAAGAATCTTCAGTGTTTTACACAAGTGCTAAATCCAGCACCATCCTGCCTAGGCAGTAAGCAGAAAAGGAATCTAGGCACAGATGAATGCAGTCATTCTATGTCTGTCCTTTTTTCTTCTGACTAATTTTTCTCAGCATAATAATCTCCATGTCCATCCATTTGTAGGCAAATTTCATGAATTCATCTTTCCTAATAGCTACATAATATTCCATTGTGTAGATGTACCATAATTTCTTTATCTAGTCTTCTGTTCTCAGGCACTGAGGTTGTTTCCAGATTCTGGTTATTGTGAAAAGTGCTGCAAAGAATATAGAAGTGCAGATGGTGTTTGTGCTGTGTTTTTGGGGCCCCCAGGAGTGGTATTGCTGGGTCAAATGGGAGCTCAATTTCTAGTTTTGGAGAAATGTCCATATTGTTTTCCAAAAAGTCTGGACCAGTCAACATTCCCACCAACAGTGAATTACAGTCCCTTTCTCCCCACATCCAATCCAGCGCTGGTTGTTCTTGTGTTTTTGGATGTGTGCCGCCAGTCTCTGTGGTGTGAGATATCTTATTGTTTTGATTTGCATCTCTCTGATGATTAATAAGGGAGAGAACATTTTTTCCTATGTATTTTGGTCATTTCAATTTCTTCTTTGAGGAAGTTTCTGTTTATTTTTTCTCCCCGCTTTTTAATGGAGTTGGATTTTTTTTTTCTGGTAAAGTTCTACCACTACCTTGCATATCTTGGATATTAACCCCTTATCAGATGGGTCGCTTGATCACTTGATCACTTGAATCCCGTTATTCATCGATTTGCATGAGCGGGCACCAGTCACATTTCCATTGGACCCTATCACATGCCAGTGTAGCCCAATGGCATCTGGTTGATTCAGGAATATGAAGAGCCTCAAATAGTTCATTCAGGGTCTTGACAAGGAAGTCTAACCATCTTGTAGGTGGGCGGCCATGTGATCTTTTGACATCCCGTGGGATCCAGTCGGTAATGGCTCTAGTACAGCGGTTGTCTCCAAATCGCAATGCATGTCCAGCCCATCTGATTTTCGATGCCTTGGCAAACGAGGGAGACAGACATGGGACAGAGCTGCTACTGGCTCTCACTGTGCCCAGCCGTTCATGAGGTGCCCAGGAGGGATGGCAGGTCCTAGCTCTGGCCCGCCACCCCAGCAGAGCCTCACAACAAGCCAGACGACCCCCCACTCCATGAGGACCTCCATTTTCCACATCCGGACTTACCCCTCGCCAGAACTCCACCCAGCAGACCAGCCTATCACAGCCCGGCTCACGCAGTCCCTTGCGGCCATGCGTTTCCTCAATAAATGCTGGATTTTGAGATCACTACAAGAGTATGCTACCTGCACGGCAGAGCCTGGCAAGCTACCCGTGTCGTATTTGATATGCCAGATACCAGTAACAATTATAGACCTCATTCCCATGACCTGATGGAATGGTTTGAGGCTCTTTATGTTCCTAGAGCAAGCAGGTGTCCTTGGGCTCTACTTGAATGAAACAGGACATATAGAGATGTTACTGGTGCCTGCTCGAGCAAATCGATGATGAACGGGAAGACAGTGATACAGTGGCACCGAGACAACGTCCCTGATTCTGGAATAGTGACGGAGGTCAGAACTCCGGATTCCTTCTCTCACTTGAGTGAGGCGTGATATTCCAAGCATAGCTCTTTCAATTCCTCTCTGGGAGACCCGAATGGCATTCTCATCCTGCTTTCATAGGGCCCAGGTCTCTGAGGCGTATGTTAATGCAGGGAGAACAGTGGAGTCAAAGAGATGTGCCCGGAGCCGGAGGTTCTTTGTCCTTTTAGCTATTTCTTCGATACCTTTGAAGGCATTCCATGCCGCTCTCTTCCCTCCTGGCGCAGCTCAGGTTTTAGGTCGTTCATCATGTTGATTTCTCGACCTAGGTACACATAACTGCTGCATTCAGAGATGTTTGTTCCATTTAGAGTGAAAGGGGCCTCTGGAACTAGTTCATTCTTCATAAACATGGTTTTCTTTAGATTCAGCTGAAGACCTATCTTTCCACATTCTCGGTCGAAGTCAGCCAGCATTTGTGCTGCTTGGCTAATGTTTGGTGTTATTAGAACAATGTCATCAGCGAAGCGGAGGTGGTGTAGTTGCCGACCACCTATCTTCACTCCCATTCCTTCCCATTCTAATTGTTGCATGATGTTCTCGAGGGTGGCGCTGAAGAGTTTTGGTGAAATGGTATCACCCTGTCGAACCTCTCTTTTCACATTAATGATCACTTCTTTGTAGAATGGAGAGATCCTGGTGGTGAATCCGTAATACAGCTCACGAAGGATCTTGATGTATTGGGTTTGAATACCCTGTTTGGCTAGGGGCTTCGATGACTGCTTCAGTCTCCACAGAATCAAAGCTTTCTGTAAATCAATGAATGTGAGACAGAGCGGCATCTTGTACTCCCTACAAACCTCGATGAGCTTGGTCACTGTGTGGATATGGTCAATTGTGCTGAATCCTTTCCGGAAGCCTGCTTGCTTGCATGGTTGTCCTTCATCTAGTGTTCTGCTAATCCTGTTCAGGATGACTCGTGTAAACAGCTTGCAGATGACTGACAACAGGCAGATGGGGCAATAGTTGCCGATGTCGTGAATGTCTCCCTTCTTTTTTTTTTTAACATTTTATTATACCACCGTGAGATATACAATTACAACGTTGTTCATGCTTGGGGGTTTCGGAAACACAGTGTTCCAGAACTCCGCCCACCACCAGTGCCCCTCAACCACCACCCAGCACCCCGCCCACCACCAGTGCCCCTCAACCACCACCCATGTCCCCAATTCCCTCCCCCTCCCACGTCCTGCCTAAATGGCAGGTTCTTTATCTCCTCTCTCTCTTCCTCTCTCTCTCCTCCTTCTCCCACACATTGTGGGTTACACTACATACATTTAGAAGCCATCATTTGCATTTTTTGTCTGTATTTAATGCTCAGTTCTATGTTAGTATCAGACCTTTTGACATTTATTCACACATGTTCCCTTCTCTATCTTACCTAACCTCTGACTCCCATGCGCTTGTGGTAATTTCCACTTTTGGTAAGATCACCTGGTATATTTATGTCATGCAAATAAATGCAGTCATTCTATGTCTCTCTCTTTCCTTCTGACTAATTTCACTCAACATGTTTCTTTCCATGTCCATCCATTTATAGGCAAATTTCATAACTTCATTTTTCCTGACAGCTGCATAGTATTCCATTGTGTAGATGTACCACAGTTTCTTTATCCAGTCATCAGTTCTCGGGCATACTGGTTGTTTCCAGGTTCTGGCTATTGTGAATAGTGCTGCTATGAAAATAAAAGTGCAGATTGTGTTTCTGCTGTGTGTTTTTGGCTTCCCAGGGTATATTCCCAGGAGTGGTATGGCTGGGTCAAAGGGGAGCTCAATTTCTAGTCGTTGGAGGAATATCCATATTGTTTTCCAGAAAGGTTGTACATGTCGGAATGTCTCCCTTCTTGAACAGTAGAACTGTCTTGCTGGTTTTCCATTGGGAGGGCACCTTGCATTCGGACAGGTAGCGTGTGAAGAGCCAAGCTAGTGTATTGATGAGTACCGATGGCAGATTCTTCAGGTGTTCGGGTCTGACTTTGCTTGGACGTTAGCATTTGGTCTCCTGAGGCTCCTGCTTTGCCACGTTGGCGAATGAGCTCAAGAGTTTCTGAAGACAAGCCGTCCTTTTGTGTCTTTCTCTCAGCATTCTTTGCACAGTCATGGAGGTGCTGAACCAGTCGGTTGTATTCTTCATCGATGTCGCCAATGGTGGTATCTTCCCATGTTGCTGCAATGGTGCCAAAGAGTTCCCAGTTGGTGGTCGTTCTGGGAGTTCTCTTCTTAAACTTTGCAGCCTTTTCTCCCCGTTGCTGGAAGTAGAATTTTGCACGAAGGAGACGGTGGTCCGATCCTGTTTGGAATTTGGGAACGACAGCTACATCGGTCAGACAAAACCGTCGATTGAAGATGATGTGGTCAATTTCATTGTGGAACTGTCCACCAGGAGATTCCCATGTCCAACGTTTTGCTTCAGGCTTCTGGAACTGTGAGTTCCCATGAATGGTCTTGGTGGACATGATGAACTCAGATAGTCTCTCACCCTGTTCGTTCCATTCTAGGCCATGGGTCCCGATGTGGAGTTCTTCAGCAGATCTTCTTGATCCTATCTTGGCATTAAAATCACCGACTATGATCTTGTAGAAGATGTGATCTTTTTTATAGAACTCCTCCAATTCCATGTAGAATTTCTCAATTTCATCTTCTTTGTATGTGGATGTTGGTGCGTAGACAATGAAGATAGAAACTGCTGGCAGTGGGCCACATATCTTCAAGTGTAATCTTCCTATTCTGTTTGTTAGGCATTCAAATGAATCAATGTTGACGGCCATGTTCGTGTTGACAAGGACACCAACGCCACCGACACCTCTTTTCAGGCCGCATGTTCCAAGGGAACAATTCTTCTCCGGTGTCAAATACAGCATGATGCAACTGACGCCTCCCTCGTCTCAGTCAGACCAATGATGTCGTACTTGATCTTTTGCACTTGCACCATCAGATCCTCAATATATGCTTCCGATGCCAGCGTACGTGCATTGAAAGTACAGACAGTCATTTTAGTCCTTCTTCATTTTGGCAGCCTAGGATGGTTGACATTTTATCAGGCACTGCTTGTTTGCCTTTCTTACTGCTGCCGTATTAAGGGCTCTTTTCAGGGTCTGCCACAGACCGGCTCTATAGGAGATCACCAGGCTGAGGGGGAACGGCTGAGGTTCACAGGAGAAGCAGGTACGGCGATGACAGACAGACTCCAACACAAGAGAGGTTGAATACTGCTGCAATTTATTGAGGGCAAAGCTTCTCTTTTTATGCTTAACAAATGCACAGGTGCAAGATTACACCAGTTACTTTCTAGCGAAGGAGGCATTTTCAACATCAAAAGGAGTTTATCGTGTTCACCACATATGACCACCTTTTGCCTTGCACCTGTTTTTCTGACGTGTATTTCTGACATCTTTTGTTTTTACACTTTTCTATATTTGCTTCAAGTAAGGTACATAATTTCTTTAATCTTGATTTCCATAGAATCACTTACTAGCTTTATGCACCTATTATTGATTAACTTAACCTACTTCTAAATAGAAACTTCTATGCAGAATTTATTATTGTAAGATTGTTAAGATTATGTACTAGAAAGTGTTGACTTTAACAGGCCCAATTCTTTCCACACAGGAGGTCTTAGGAGGCTAAATGTCACTGCATTCCCGGGTAGCCGGAGGCCTCGACCCATAGGTCACGAATCCTCCCTTCCTGCTAATGATGGAAGGCAAAGACCGAAGGCCACGAACCTTTCCTTATCAAGGACCTGAGACCAGCTCAGGCCTTGGCAGCCAGGTGCTGCGCGTGGTGACACTGTTGCCGGGCGTGGCAAGGGTCAGGAAAATAAACATTTCTATTACTGGATTTGGCATATCGAACACGCATCGGACAGCTTGCCAGGCTCTGCCATGCGGGCGCTATATTCTCATTACTTTGTGAGGCTCTCTCAGAGGGTTGGGTAGAATATTTATGGTAATTTGGAGGTAAATCGTGCGGCCACACAGCAGCCGCGCACAATGGGGAAAGCTTCGTTTCTGCTCTGCCGGGTGTACCTGTGTCTTAGGCTCAAGCATTCCTGGGCTTGAAATACTCTCCTCTGAAGGGCGGGTCTCTGCGGGTGGGTCCTTGTAGACTGGGTTTCTGACAAGCCAGGCTGGAGACTGGATTAATCTGTGGGCTGGAGACTGGATTAATCTGCTGGGTGGAGATCTTACCAGCTGCAGAGTGTGGATTGTGAAGATTGCTGCCAGCAAGGTGTGGGGGTTTCTCTGGGCTTCTCCGAGACTCCATCGGGATGGTGGACTCGGGTCAGAAGTTGCTCTCGTGGTTCATGGAATGCAGGGGGTTCAATGGGGAAAGAAAAAATCTTAATAACTTTAGTATCAGATGGGTACTGGGTAAATATTCTTTCCCAGCTCATGGGCTGTCTTTGTATCTTGACCAATGTTTCTTTTGAGGTGCAGAAGCTTTTTAGTTTTATATAGTCCCATTTGTTTATCTTTGCTTTTCTTACTTTGTCAGATGTGTTTTATCTTTGAAAAGGCCTTTAGCTTCAATGTCATGGAGGTTCTAGGAGGAACTGTCAAGGGTTGGAATCTACTAAATTGTGTGTGGGGCAGAGGTTAGGCAAGATAGCAAAGGAATCAATCTGCCAATAATAGTTGGAAATGGTAGTGCTAAACTAGAACTGAGTATTGAAAGTAGATAAAGGGATAACCCCTCAATATATGTTTTGCAAACTGCAATGTGCAAAAGAAGAGAGAAAGAGAGAGAAGAAAAGTGCCTGCCACAGACGTGGGGTGGGGTAGGGGAGGAAACAGGGGACATTGGTAGTAGAAAATGTGCACTTGTGGAGGGATGGGTGCTACAACATTGTATGACTGAAATGCTATTATGAATGGCTTTTTTTTAATTTCTTTTTTGGGTCACACCCAGCAATGCTCAGGGCTTATTCCTGGCTCTTCACTCAGAAGTGCTTGGGATATAAGCATTAATTAGAGAAAATGCTTGGGAGACCATAGAGGATGCTGGGGAATTGAACCCGGGTTGGCTGCATGCAAGACAAACGTCCTACCGACTGGACTATCGCTCCGGCCCCACATGAACAGCTTTGTAACTGTCTAACCCATGGTGATATAATAATTAAAAAAAATTTTGAAAGGGATCTAGGCAACAATAGGACTAGAAATAGTGCCCATTCCTGCCCTGCCTCCCATTAACCAGGCTGGTTGCCACAATCTTCCAACAGCCTCTCATTCAGCCCCACTAACGTCTGAGACACAAACCAAACAGACCTTTGGGATACTCAGTGTGCTCAATAAAGGGAAATTCGAGCTCAAATTCCAACTTTTGCAAGCAGCTGCTGTTCTCCAGCAAAACACAAAATCAAATTTCAGCAAGGAACTTTGCATATTTTGCAAAACGAAAAAGGCAGACTTATATCAGAAGTGAACAAGGAGCTGGAGCCAAAGTACAGCCCCAGGGCATTTGCCTTGCGAATGGCTGACCCAGTTTGATCCCCAGCATCCCATATGCTCCCCAGCATCACTGGGAGTAATTCCTAAGCACAGATCAGGAGTAACCCTTGAGCACCACCGGGTGTGGTCCAAAAAATCAAAACCAAACTAACAAACGAAAGAACTGAACAAGAAAAGTTTCATTAGCAAGAGCAAATGCCTCTCTCCTTATTGTGATAGTGGCTTGAGTACAAGCTCAGACCATTGGAAGCAAATGAAAGGAACTTTAATTTCCCTCTTCCTGGAACATTTGAACCTACTTAGAGTCAAATTGAGACCAGAGTAAGCAGTGCTTAGGGTGATACTATCCACTGTGAGAGGATCTGTGGGCTGGGGGGAAGCTCAAAGCTAGAAGATATCCCCAGAGCTGAGTCTAGTCAGGAAGAAGCTTGAAGCCATGCACAGACTCGGCTCTTCTATCCAAGGTCACAAGGGAGACAGACTAGGGTGTTAGGCAAGGCCTTGGCAGGAAGTGTGTTGACCTTTTCATCCTGCACATGGATGTCAGCTATTGCTTATCAGATCTTCATGGTTAACTCAGGGAGAAAGGAGTAGATACTGTTGTTATTTCAATTTTAAAAACTATCTGTATTTCTTGACTTTCCTCAGAGAAGGGAATATAAACTGATACACTGCCTCTGAAGAAGGAAATGCCAGGAAGACACAGAGAATGGAGGAGCTGCTTGTGTACCTTCTAGGATAAGAATATCGGGCGGAGTGATAGCACAGCAGGTAGGCCATTTGCCTTGCACATGGCTGACCCAGGTTTGATTCCCTAGCATCCCATATGGTCCCCAAACACTGCCAGGAGTAATTCCTAAGCAAGAAGCCAGGAGTAACTCCTGAGCATCGCTGGTAATGCCCCCCCACAAAAAAAAGAATATTCTGTGCAGAAGAGCCCTTAATTGATCTCTTTTCCTTTCTACCGCCAATGTGTTTTCTTTGTGCTGATTATTTTACTGTTGATGAATGCTATGTATCCTATTAGTGATCTCACATTAAATCAAATTCTGTACTAACCATAGTCCACACATGAATTCTTGTGCTATTTGGTGACAATAAAAAGCTAAGAAGACAGTCTAGAGAGATAGTACAGGAGTTAAGGTACCTGTCTTGGGGTCAGAGCAATATGACAGCAGGCAGGGTCTTTCTCTTGAATGGGATCACCCCTTGATCCCTGGCAACTCCTATGAAACCCTGAGCACACCAGGATAAGCCCTGAGCA
Source organism: Cryptotis parvus (assembly GCA_021461705.1). Lineage (NCBI taxonomy): Eukaryota > Metazoa > Chordata > Mammalia > Eulipotyphla > Soricidae > Cryptotis > Cryptotis parvus. The sequence continues at coordinate 36,881 of JAJIBD010009290.1, forward strand.
CTGCCAAGTATGGCCCCAAACAAACAAATATGGTGCTTGTCTTGCATGTAGTTGACCCTGATTTGAAACTCCAGCACCCATATAGTACCCTGAGTACCACTGGGAATATTCCTGAGCAGAGCCAGAAATAACGCATGATCATCGCTGGTGTGTCCCACAAACAAACAAAAATAAAATGGTAAGAAAAGTTCATACATTCCTAGGTAGCTTTACCACAATTCTCTATCCAAAAGTCAATGGAGTGTGAAAACTTATTGAAACCAGATGCCAGTGAAACTCAGAAGTATGAAGTGCTGAGAAAACAGGCTCCCCAAATAAGTGGGGTAGAATGAAATAGTGTTCAGATGGCATATGTAGAATGTCTTTCATCTTGCTGGCTCTGTCTTGTTATCGACTTTCTGAGCATCCCCTCTCATGGTTAGCAAACAGATTGCCTTGAAATCTTCAGGCTCTTATTTTCTCGGGGACACAGTGATTCTTCCCACAATTCCTTTGTGATGTCCTCCAGCCATGCTTAGGGTGAAGGTGCCCTGTTTTGCCTTCTGTTCTGCAGGTGGTGAGGAGGAGGTTCTGGGACTAAACAGCCTTATTTACTGGCCCAGGGCAATGATTGCTTAACAACTTCTCTGATTTATCCAGAAGATATTTGCCAATAAATACAAATGATTGAGGGGCAGAATAAATTCGGGAACTCCTTTCCATCAGGGGTGACGATTGTTTCTCATCATTTGTTGTTAGAGATAAGGCCAGTGATTCATCCTCCACTTTCCCCCTCCTGAGTTCTATATGTCACACGATTGTCCTGTGTTCTAGAACCTTCAGTGCTCCTTCCAGTTTCAAAATAATGCTCAAATGTCTGACATGTGCATCCTTTCAAATCTGATCTCACCTTCTTTCCACCATGTGAGACCTTATAAGGAGTAAGGTCCTTCTTCCACCATGTGAGACCTTATAAGGAGTAGTCTTCTTTCCACAGGGACACTTGTCGCTCTTTTCTTATGATGTCCATTTTCATACCTCTTGTTGTTTGCTTTTATATTTGTTATGGGGGGTTCTCAGGACTTATTCCAGACCCCTCGTTTCTAACAGTCTTGTGGAGACTAGAGGTTTCATGCCAGCTTGAGGACCTGTGGTGGGGCATCAAAGAGCTAAGAACCACTATCTAGGGAGCGAGCACCCACCAGCCTGAAGAACATCATACTCAAGTTTTATTATGGTTCCTGCCACACATTCCCAGCCATGACAATCCAGCTCTGAGAAAGACGCTGTGGCAGGAGGAAAGAGGACTGTCAAAGATGGGAGGAAGAGCCAGCCCAGCTCCTGATGGATGAAATAACTGCTTTTCACAAGGCGAGATTCCACCCACTCCCTTCTTTGCTGCTCTGCCTGCAAGGGCAAGGGTCAGACCTTCCAGCCTCATGGGTCCCTCCACGCCCTGGGATGCTACCGGCACCCCGCTATGGGAGATGCTCCCATGATGCTCATGACAGGTCTTCTTCCTCCTGGAATGGATGAAGCCTCTGGGATCTACCTGCTCCTGGAGTGAGGCCTCCTGGGGAGGACACATGCCAAGGATTCTGGACCCCCATTGATGAGGCCCCCTGACTGTCTCGTGACGAAGCCCCTGGCCCAGCAGAGACCTGACCAGGCAAATGAGGAAAGAGGAGCCTCAGTGCTTCTTCACCATCGTCCTTTCACCTGTTTTGCTTCCCCAAGGGACATGGTGCCTAGGACTCTGGATATTTTCTAGCAGTGTAACAAAGGGACACTTGCCCTCTCTTTTGATCAGAGAGAGAATAGGTTTGGGGGGGGTATTATGTTGGACCAAAAGCAAAATCCAGTTTTCATCTGCATTACCAAATGTGAAGACAAAATTGTTGACTTGTTAAAAAATAAACAAATAAGAAAGAAACTATTATTTAGGCTGTCCCACCCCTTTCCCAGAAAACCTTTACCAGATCACTTCAAATGATAAATTGGTTGGGGTGTAGGCGAAATAACTGGGCTCAGAAACCAGTCATCCTGACAGTCACAGTCAATCTCCTGTCCCTTGGTCTGTCCATGGATGTCAGTTCAATTCCTGTTTTCATCACTTATAAGCAGAGATCTGCTCAGTTCAGAAGAATTACTTACCCTGTGTTGAAGGAATTGCCTTCAACTGGACCTCACACCCCACCTCCCGTGTGCCTTTTGGCCATTGAATTTCTTCTTTGAGGAAGTTTCTGTTCACTTCTCCCCAATTTTTTTTATTTTTCCTTGCAAAGTTCTGCCAGTTTCTTATATACCTTTGATATTAACCTTTTATCAAATGGGTACTGGATAAGTAATTTTTCCCATTCCATGGGCTGTCTTTATATATTAGACACCATTTCTTTTCAGGTATAGAAGCTTCTTACTTTCATGTAGTGCCATTTGTTTATCTTTGCTTTCACTTGCTTGGTCAGTGCTGTTTCATCTTTGTAGGTTTTTTTTTTTTTGCTTTTTCGTATTACGCAGGGATGCTCAGGGGTTACTCCTGGCTCTTTGCTCAGGAATTACTCCTGGTGGTGCTCGGGGACCATATGGGGTGCTGAAAATCAAACCTGGGTCGGCTGCATGCAAGGCAAACGCCCTCCCCACTGTGCTATCGCCTCCGACCCGTACCTTTGTAATTTTTAAGAAATATATCTCTTGGGGGCCGGATTGATAGTCCAGTGGGTAGGGTGTTTGCCTTGCATGCGGCCGGCCTATGCTGGCCTGGCTTCAATCCCCGGCATCCCATATGGTCCCTCGAGCACTTCCAGAAGTAATTCCTGAGTGCAGAGCCAGGAATAACCCCTGAGCATCTCCAGGTGTGACCCAAAAATAAAAAAAAAAAAAGAAATATATCTCTTGTCTACTATGCCAAGCAGTTGTTAAATACGTTGTGCTGACAGATTTTCCTTCTATTACATGATCTAGCTGTTCATTATCTATTTTATCAGTTTTCCAGTTCTACTTTTAAAAAATCGGTTAGTTTCATTGATGTTTTTTATTGTATAATTATGATTGATGTTTTTGTTTATTTTCTGCATTTATTGAATTTTATTTGAGATATAAAATTATTTGGTAACCCTCAAGACAAAAAGAGAGTAAAAGAAACTAAGGGGAGACAAATGGAAGTTAAACATAGTGTAAAGTATGATATCGAAATGTAAGTGGCGAGAATGAGAAGCAAAAGAAACGAAGACTGATTGTAAAACAGCCCAAACCCTTGTTGGAAAGTGGAAATGAGTTACTTTGTCAGTAAGTGTCTAAATGCCAGTGGATCGAACTCTCTTATGAAAGGCACAGAGAGACTTGATGCACAAAGAACCAATTCCAGCCTTCTGCTGCTTATCAGAGACACACAAACTTACAGAAAAACAAAGGCTGGAAACAATCATTAAAACAAATGGTAGACTAAAACCCGACAATTCTGCCAGGGGTCTCCTCCGGTCAGACAACCTGGAGCTCAAACTACTAAAGGTAATTAGAGATAGGGAAGGACATTCTGTGTTGATTAATGCTTCTCCAACAAGGCTTGTGTGGCCCCTGTGTCTCTCCAGAATATTCCAAGAGGACCAAAGGTAAAACATAATGTAAATCCGGGGGATGGGGGGGAGGGGGTGGGACAGCATGAGATAAGGGTGTCAAGTTGGGTTTACAGAAAAGAAACAAGGTCTGAAGGGACCGCAGTTAGAAAAACGCTGAGAAACACGGGATTAAGGTATCAATACACCCATAGGATTTAATTCTTATCAATAGATATTACTAAATGAAGGGGCAATGAAGTCCTTAAAGCAACTACTAGTTGGCTCAGGGAAACAGGAAGACAAAAGTAGCAGGAGACGTGACCACTCACATGACTGCACAAAGCAACCAGACAAGACAGTAAGGAAACAAGAGCAGTAAGGAAGCAACTCTTTCCTCAAAGAGTTGGAGGAATCGGTTCAAAGATATGTGCAAGGACTTTCCACTGTCTTTCTCTCAGCACGCACCTCCCCACCAGAAAGAGTGCTAGGTACACACTTCGCGCTTCTTTAGTGCACTGGGAATGTTCTCCAGCGTGGATCACATGCAGGAACACAAGCAAATGTCTAAAGTCAGATATAAATTATAGGGGCCGGAGCTAGAGTATAGTGGGTAGGGTGTTTGCCTTGCACGCTGCAGACCCAGGTTCCATCCCTGGCATCCATATGGCTCTGAGCACCTCAAGGAGTAATTCCTGAATGCAGAGCCAGGAGTAACCCCTGAGTATCGCCAGTGTGACCCAAAATAGCAAAATTAATATATATATATATGTGTGTGTGTGTGTGTGTGTGTGTGTATATACATATATATATATATATATATATACATATATATATATATGTCATTGCTTTCAGAGCACAGTGCTATGAAAGTAGAAATTAACGATCAAAACAGAGTTTAAATACCATTGAGCAATCATTAGGTCAAAGAGGGAAAACATTTAAAATTTTTTTTATTGAATCACAGTGAGGTACAGAGTTATAAGGTTGTTCATGATTGGGTTTCAGTTATATTCACTGAATATATTCTATCCCTTCTCCAGTGTGCAAATAGGAATATATCCTCTCTCTTCTCCAGAATGTATCCTATCCCACTCCTATCCCTTCACCAGTGTACAAAGAGGAAATTTTTTAAAAACTAAAATATTCCTGGAAATAAATAGGAAGGCAGAAGAGTCAATCAGACATCAGTTGCAGTACTAAGTCTATCACAATGTAAGGTCACACCAGGAAACAAGAAAGGCCTCAAACAAATAATCTAACCCTGAGTTTTACAAAACTAGAAAAGAAACAACAAATGGGGGCAGAGCGATAATCCAGAGGGTAGGGCACTTGCCTTGCACGCAGCTGGCCTAGGTTCAATCCCAGTATCCCATATGGTCCCCGAACACTGCCAGGAGTGATTCCTGAGCACAGAGTCAGTAGTAAACCCTGAGCATTGCTGGGTGTGACCCAAAAGAAAAAAAAAAAAAGAACATCAAATGATTTGTTTTCATTCTTCTGCCTTCTTTGAATATTGTTTATTTTCTGATCTCTTTTTCTTTTAGTTAATTTTTTTTCTTATGGTGAGAAATTGGGGAGTGGACTGGGTCACACTGGGCTGTGCTCAGAGTCGCTCTCCAGCAGTGTGCTCAGGGCTACCCTCTGGCCCTGTGCTCAGGGCTACTCCCCACTGTGTATTGAGGGCTGCTTTCTGGCTGTGTGCTCAGAGCTACTCTTCGGCCGGCCGTGTGCTTGGGGTTGCTCTCTGGCCTTGTGCTCAGGGCTGCTCTCTGGCCCTGTGCTCAGGAATCTCTCCTGGTAGTGCCTGGAGGACCATATCTGGTGACCATGAATCCAACCACTCTCAGCAGCATTCTAGGTAAGCACCTCAATCCCCGTATTATCCCTCCAGCACCATGATGACAACTTTCAACAATCGATTCTCATCTCAACCTTGACATATTTAGTGTAGTATGATTAATTAAAGTCCCAGTGCTTTAAGTTGCATTTTAGGACTTACTTTCTAACTGAAGATTTGTATTTGGGGGCCACTTTACATTTGTATTTTCAGCCAACTCAAGTGCTGTGTCTGGCAACCATCAATTGTTTATAAGTTTTTTGGGGAAAAAATGTAAACTTTAAGTAAAAAAAAATTCTTTAAACTTCCATTTTAAAGTGAGATCATACGTATTTATCTTTGTTAGTCTGGCCCTTTTCACTTAGCATAACACCCTCACTGTCCACCGAGGAGATTGAAAATGGAAGAGTTCTTTTTAGGAGGGGAGGAGAGGGGGTGGGGACCGCTTCCAAGTGGTGGTCAGAGTCCCATGGTCGCTCCTGGCAATTCTTGATCAACTGGGCCTGCAGGTCAAAGCTGGGCCCCTAGGATGAAGGTCTCTGGGCACTGAGGTGATGGCCAACACCAGGGTCATCCCAGTAGTGCTGGCAGAAAGTGGGGGCAAAGATGTGCTCTTGGGAACCAACCAAAGCATGCACCCTTAACCCTGTAATATTCTCTGGCCCAGGATTTCCTTTTCTTAATGACCGAATTTATGATTTTTAATAGACGTAAAATATTTTATTTGTGAAGTATGATATTCCAAATAAATTTCTGATTTTCTTGTCTTCATTCTTTGATGCAAGTTCACTCTGCTCCTTGCAATTATTTCAAAGACAGTTTTCTAGCTCCTTGTTTCAGGTCAAGCATAGCACCTCTCCCTTTCCTAGCCGTACTTTCCTCTGTAGACTTTACACCAGCAAACAACTATTTCACTTCCATACTTTAATTACCTCTTTACCCACATTAGAATAATGTTAGCTCTTATAATTTTAATGAATGCATAGAATTGTCAATACTATATGTCACATTTTCATCTTTCCTCCAAGTTTCTTAGTGGCCTTTATAATTAATCTCCTCTCTACCCCAATCCTAGGCAACCACTGATCTATTTTTTGTCTTTGTAAAATTGGAAGATATGAATTTTAACTGTCTTACTCGTTGCTATATTCCAAGTATCTAAAGTCCATGGCGCATAACAGAACTCAACTATTTATTAATAGCTTTTTTGAATAATCTTTTTTTCCCTCACCTGTCTGATGTATCAATTTCTAGAAGTGCCATGTGTAAAATGGTCAAACAGGGGAAATAGTATAGAAAGAAAGAGAGAGAGAAAGAAAGAAAGAAAGAAAGAAAGAAAGAAAGAAAGAAAGAAAGAAAGAAAGAAAGAAAGAAAGAAAGAAAGAAAGAAAGAAAGAAAGAAAGAAAGAAAGAAAGAAAGAAAGAAAGAAAGAAAGAAAGAAAGAAAAAGAAAGAAAGAGAAAGAAAGAGAGAGAGAAAGAAAGAGAGAGAGAAAAAGAAAGAAAGAGAGAGAAAGAAAAAGAAGGAAGTAAGAAAAGAAGGAACAAAGAAAGGAACAAAGGAACGAAGGAATGAACAAAGAAAAGAAAGATTCAAAGGGAAGGAAGGAAGAGGGAAGGAGGAGAAAGAGAAAAAAGTAGATTTCCAGGGAGCTCTCAGTAATTTTCTTTATCTGAAAGTGGAATGGTAGGCCAAATAAATTTGGGAAGCTAGGATTACCTCATATGCAAATTAAGCCTTATCCAACAACTACAATAATAGCAAATGTATAACATGTTTTGAACCAGCTGAGGATGTTGGAACATTGATGATATTTGGTGATATTAAGAAATTGTTCATTTTAAATATTAATGATAGCAATGGCTCATGTTTTTCAAGAGAGAACATATGCTAAAACATTTCAGGAGAACTGATAAGATGTTTGTGATATGCTTTAAAAGAATCAGGATGGGGCGTGGGTAGGAGGATAAATGAAGGCAGAACGTCCACGAGCTGCTGACTGTTGGATCTGGGTGTGAACACAGGAAGACTCGTTGAATGACTCCCTGTGCTTTTTGTGTATGTTTAAAATTTTCCACAGTGGTGTTTCTTTATAATTACTGACTTGGAGATCTAAAAAAGTAACAAAAAAGAAAACTTCAAAATCTGTTTATGTAAAGATTACACTAATTACTGTCATGGTCTAGTAGGGGAGACGGGCAAGTAAACATATAATTATAAAACAATGCAATTAACTTCTGCAATAGAAGTATCATAGGGCAGGGGCTGGAGTGATAGTGCTGTGGATGTCTGCCATGCACCAACAGACCTGGGCTTGATCCCTGGCATCCTATGTGGTCCCCCAAGTACCTCCAGGAGTAATTCCTGAGTACAGAGTCAGGAGCAACCTCTGAGCATTGGTGAGTGTGCCCTACAAGCATCCCAACCCCTCCACCGAAAAGAAGTATCACAATGCAGTATGTGTATGGGTGAGGGTCACTCAACCCAGTACAAGGGATTAGAGAAGAGGAAAGATGGGCGGGCAGTGCTTGCTTCCAGACTGGAAGGGAAAGAGGGCTCTGTTTGACCTTGTGATGATCAGACCTCAGTGAACTCCCTACTTGCATTGATTCCAGCTAACCATTCCCTTTCCATGGACTTGCTGCACCTCCTCCTATTACTGGAAGCCTGTCCCTAGGGACACTGATGCCTGTGTCTGCCCCTGAGTAGAGGACCCACTCTGGTTAACTGGTTTTCTCTTTCTGTATAATTCCCCATCTCTTAACTCCTTAGGAACCCTGATCCCTTTTCTCTTTCATAGCCTCAGTAACTCATCTTTCCGTTTTTATAGTTCTCTCTCTCTCTCTCTCTCTCTCTCTCTCTCTCTCTCTCCATACGTGTGTGTTTTAATTGGTTTTGGATTCAAACAACAGGATTTGAATTCAGGGCCTCACACATGGATGGCAAATGCTCCTATTTCTGCGCCACATCCCTGACTCCTCCTTTTTGGGATGGGCGGGGCAATGAGGGTATTTGGGCTACACCCAGTGGTAATAATGGGATATTCCTGGCTCTCCAGGGATTGAACCAGGGTCCACTGCAAGCAAGCCTATATTATTTCTTCAGTCACTTCCTTTAGTTATTTATTGTATAACCATGTTAAAGTTTCTTAGAAAAGAAAGGGAGATAAATAAAAAGCCAAGAAAGAGAGAGAAAAGAAAAGAAAGAAAGAAAGAAAGAAAGAAAGAAAGAAAGAAAGAAAGAAAGAAAGAAAGAAAGAAAGAAAGAAAGAAAGAAAGAAAGAAAAAGAAAGAAAGAAAGAAAGAAAGAAAGAAAGAAAGAAAGAAAGAAAGAAAGAAAGAAAGAAAGAAAGAAAGAAAGAAAGAAAGAAAGAAAGAAAGAAAGAAAGAAAGAAAGAAAGAAAGAAAGAAAGAAAGAAAAGAAGAAGGAAGGAAGGAAGGAGACAAAAAGAAAAGAGGGAAGGAGAAAGGAGGGAGGGAAGAAGGGAAGGGAGGAAAGGAAGGTGAAAGGGAGTGGAGGGAAAAGGGTAAGTTATAGAATATTTTATACAGTTACTCATAATATTCTCTTACAATCCTTTCGTTCTTACAACTCATTGGAATTGACTCTTCTATTTCTGATTCTTCTTTTTCAATATTTTCTTGCATTTTTTTTCTTGGTTAGTCCAGCTAAAGAATTGTCAATTTATTGATTTTGTTTTGTTTGAGGGTCTCACCTGGCAATGCTTAGGGGTTACTCCTGGCTCTGTACTCAGGAATTATTCCTGGCAGTGCTCAGGATACCAAATGGAATGCCAGTCTTCAAACTCAGGTTGACTACACCAAGGCAAGCACCATAACCACTGTACTATCTCTCCTGACTGATTTATTTATCTAAAGAACCAACTTTAGTTCCATTGATTTATTTGTTTTTTAAAAATATTTTTATAGCCTTAATTTTTACACTTTTCCTTGTTATTTTCTTTCCCTGTTTATTCCGGTGTCTTTTTCCCCCATAATGCTTATTGTGAAAGCTTAGGTTACTGGGCTTCCTTTCTTTAAAATATTATAGGTATAAATTTCTCCCCAAGACAGTTTAATTCTTTATTTTTACCGAAAGTAATACCATAATTTCCAAAATCAATACATACACAGTTTGCTTATCCTCAACGTACAATTTGACGTTCAGATTACTCCGTCCTTAATAGTCTCCCTAGGGCGCCATGGAAGTGGTTGAAAAAAGGCTGGAGTACAGCATTGCCCCTAACTTTAACCCACCTCCCCACCCCAGTGTGATTCCAGTGATTACAAACAAATTATTCTCCCAATTTTTCTAAATAAAATTTTTAAATATTCTATATTGGGTAAAATGGTCACAGATGCATTGCTGTTCAAAAGAATTGGCCAGGGGTGTTGAGAGAGCCAGACCGAGGAGTATCCAGAGACTGTTTCTGGCTCTGTGCTCAGGAGTGACTCCTGGTGGTGTATAGGGGACCACATTTGTTGGGACTGTTTGGGGTCCCCAGCAAATAGTGGGGTCAGGGGGTTGCTGGCCGTGTTCAGGGCCGATGACTGTCCCCCTCTGGCAGATGCACAAAGAGGCACTCCACCAGTCTAGAAAAGCTAAGGCTTTAATCCTCCACACACTCCTTACTCACTACATGCACACACACCACACAACCTCAAAGCAAAAATTGCCAGAGATATATAGTTTACAAAGGCTGGGGCAGGCATTTACAAAAGGTAAAAGGTTCTTTATCCTGAAACAATGGGGGGGAGGAAGCTTGGCCCAAACTACCAGGGGGTCACTCCCCAGTTCCCTGGGGCTATAGTGTATAATCCTAGTATGGTTGTTTTCTCTCATCTTAGGCTGGTAAATTTCAATAATATTTCTAGTCATTTTTGTATAAACTCAGAGAGACAGACATTTATCTACACTCAGGATTAGGGTGACCTTTCCTGGGGGAGATCACACAATATAGCTCAGACTGCATTCCTTCCACCAGATTGATCATTCCAATCCCCTCAGGGTCCAATCAATCCACTGTTTATCTTAGATCGGAACAGAGCTTGTTCTGTGACCTTGCTCCTTATCTTTGGTTCAGAACAGAGCTAGCTCCAGGACATTGCACTCAAAGTATTGTGCAGGACATGAGTTGTTCCATGTCAAAGCCAGGGGTGATTCATGGCTGCTTGCCCTGGGTCCATCCAATCCTATGTGGGGAGTCATTTCTTTAGGGGTGCGAGGAATCAGAATCAATCTAAAGGCAACTGTGAGGTATTTAGTTAAGAAATATGCCCTGGAGTAACTAATTCACCAAAGCATAGTCTTAGCTTACTTAGCTTATCTTACTGTGTGTGTACAAAATATCCTTTGTAGAAACATAAATAAACATATGTAAAGAACTTACAGAAAAGAGAGAAGCAGTTGTTAATTTTACAATATAAAACCAGGGAGCTAGTAAGTAGGTTTGAAAAAATATACAAACAACATTCAATATTGGGGATTCTGCCTAGGGTCGGCTACTTGCAAGACAACTGCCTAAACCCCTTTATTATTTCTCTGGCTTCTTATAAGAATGCATTTTATCTGATATATTCTATAATAATAATAATAATAATAATAATAATAATGCTATTATTATTATTATTGAGGCCACAGCCAGTGATTCTGAGGGCTTATTCCTGGCTCGAGCTTAGGGACCTCTTCTGGAAGAGCTCAGGAGACCATACAGGGTGCTGGGGATGGAACCCACATTGGCTGCATGCAAGGCAAGTGCCCTATCTGCTGAACTATCTCTCTAGTCCCTCCATTTTCCACAGTCATTTCAGCTTAGTCATCTTGGAAAGTTTGCCTCCATCTCTTCTCTTTATTTCTGTAATTAACTGCAGAACATGGTTGGACATAGTTTGCAGTCACAAGAAACAAATAAGAAAAAATTGGCTGGTTCCCTGTGGAATCTTTCAGCTGTTTGTACTTGCAAATAAAAAAAAAATGCTATCAGATGATTTGTTCGTTCAGGGTCCCCAAACTTGGTGAGTCACTGTCAGGTACTGATGGCCTCAACTACATCCAATAGGGATGCTGTTATTGACACGGTCTCCTATCATCAAAATAGAGAGTTTGCAGAGGTGTCTTCCATCTTGTCACAGCGGTACAAGAGCTGTCACTGCACGGCAGGGTTCAGCCGCAGCTACCAGCATTTATGGGAGGAAAGTCATCAAAGAACATAGTGAATTCTTCTTAGTACATATTTATGGCCTTGAGAAACTTGAAATAAATGCACCCAATGTCCCTAGTAGATTCCCTCTGACATCTGTAAACAGTCAAGGGAAGACCAGAGCACCATCTTCTAGCTCCCGATCCAGTAACACTTGTTGACTGAGATTCTCCTCCCCTTAATTACTTTTTTAAAAATAATGACTAATTTTCTAGTAATAGTAATTATTTTCAAAAAATAAAGATGAATTTGAATCTTATAACAACTTTTTCCTCTTTAAAAAGTATCACCCATTTAAAAGTCAAATAATGAATGCATAGGACAAGCTAAGTATTTTGTACTGTGTATGCCATACTCCACCACATAACCAACCTTCTCACCCTGGTTTTTCAGTTCAAAAAATTGGTTTGTAACCTAAGAAAAAGCTTCACATAAAAAACCCGGCTGGGACCTTGGTGGGTGAGGGGCCCCTGGGTCTGAAGGGGGTCATTGAGGGGTGATGTTATCCTGGGACGGCGAGGAGTCTCTTTAGACATCTAGGAAACTTCTCGGTCTCCACATTGCTAGCCGCAGGGCGCTTCATCCACGTGTTCGGGGTTGAAGAGCCGCCCCAGGACCCCGTGGACGCCCAAGAAAAAACATCTGTGGAGCGGCCTGGACCACCCTGCGGCTCTCCCCGCGCGCCGGGCCCCGGATGTGGGGGGTCGTTTTCAGAACAGCCTCTCTACCTGTCCTGGGAACTAAAGAAGAGGAGATGGACCTAGTGAGCTTCCCTGATGTGGCAGTGAGCTTCACCCCTGAGGAGTGGACATGCCTGGACGCCTCTCAGAGAGAGCTCTACAGGGACGTGATGCTGGAGACCTACCAGCACCTGCGGGCCATCGCGCTGCCTCAAGCTTTGCTGCAATATGTCTGGCCGTGAGCACCGGAAATGCACCTGGGAACCTTCCCCAAACCCCCGCAGCGGACAGCCCCAGGGTCTCTCGGCTGGAGGCTGAGAGTGGGGACAGAGGCCTGCAGCTGAGCGAACCCTGTGCTGGGAAGGTCACCGCCCAGACTCACGGCCCCCATCAGCGTTCCCAAACGCCCACCGGAAGCCTTACCTTTCCAGGTGTCCAAGGGGGCCAGTCTCCCAAAAGTCACCGCACTCTTGGAATAAACCCTGCTAGAAGCCAGACCGGCTGTAGAGATGCGAGGCACCCCCCTCTTCCCCGGATGCCAGACCACGCTCTGCAGCCCTACACATGTCCAGAGTGTGGCCGGTCTTCGGGGCTCACCAAGCACCTGAAGATCCACACGGGAGAGAAGCCCTATGCGTGCCAGGAGTGCGGGAAGGCCTTCACGCAGTCCTACAGCTTGATGGCCCACATGCGGATCCACACAGGTGAGAAGCCCTACGGCGTGCGCGTGTCCGAAGTGTGGCAAGGCCTTCACCGAGTCCTCGGGCCTCCGGAAGCATGTGCGCATCCGCACCCGAGCGACCCGACGGGTGTCCCGAAAGTGCGGGGAAGGCCTTCACACAGTCCTCGGGCCTGAGCCAGCACCGGCGCATCCACACAGGCCTACGCGTGCCGGAGTGTGGGAAGGCCTTCACCAAGTTGTCCAGCCTCACCAAACATCTGAGCACGCACACGGGCGGCGCGAAGCCCTACGCCTGCCAGGAGTGCGGGGAGGCCTTCACGCAAAACCTGTACCTGACCAAACATAAGCACCTGAGGCCAGGAGACAAAGGCCAGTCCCGTAGGGAACCCAGGAACGCCTTCACACGGGCCCTGGGCCTTCATGAACCTCGGGAAAGCCAAATGAGAGAGAAGATATTTTAAATTGGAGGGTTTCCCCCCCACCCCACTCCACCCACCCCACAAATCAGTCGACTTTGGCTGACTATGGGAATCGGACCCAGAGTTGAAGAATTCACTGCCTTGGGAGGGCCTTGGCAATGTCACGGCGGTGGGGCCCTTCCCACCTCCTCCTGCCAACTGAAATTCAAACTCGCTCAGAGCTACTCCTCGTGAAAGGCCAGCACCTGGCCCTCACAAGAGCCAGCCTGGGCAACTCAAGGCCGAGAGAAGGAACAAGAAGTTTACATGCCTTTACCCAGATATTACAAATGGCCAGAGCTATGGCACACCCTTGGGCAAGGCTGTGGGCAAGGCTGCCTGGCACACAGACAGCCTAGGTTCGATCCCCAGCATCCCATTGGGTCCCTTGTGTACCGCCAGGGGTGATTCCTGAGTGCAGAGCCAGGAGTAACCCCTGAGCATTGTTGGTTTGGCCCCATAATAATAATGATGATGATGATGATAATAATAATAATAATAATAATAATAATAATAATGAGGTTTTACAAAAAGAAAACAGGACAGAGAGAACACAGACAATAGGGCGCTTGACTTGCATACAGCTGACCCAGGTTTGATCCCCAGCTCCCCATATGATCCCTAGATCCCACTAGGAGTGATCCCTGAGCACTGCTAAGTGTGGCCCCCAAGCAAAATACACAGGAGAGAAGCCCTGATAGTGAAAGGCTCTTAGAAAGCCTCAGGAGCTGACTTGGGACACAGGTCTCCAGAATGGACAACAGGTGGGGCAGTCATACTCCAACTCCAGACGGTGCCTCCGGTCCCACCGCACTGAAATCACAGCTTTATTCTGTCGGACACGAGAGTTTTCAATTTGGGCGAGTCACACGAGAGAACAAGCCCTAACAGAAGTGATGGAGGTGAGAAATGGTCACTCTGGAGTGTAGTTTGGGGGCCACGCCTGGTAATGCTCGGGGGTTGCTCCTGGCTCTGCATTCAGGAATTACTCCTGGAAGTGCTCAGGGGACCCTATGGGATGTTGGGGATTGAACCCGGGTTGGCTGTGTGCAAAGCAAACTCCCTGCCTGCTGTGCTACCCAGCCCTGCACTGTATTTCATTTCACTGTTCACTCATCATTGTCCTTTGAAGTGGTCCAAGACCTGAATATCACCAGCATGTGGCATCATTCCTTGCTCTCAATAAACACGGCTGATGAACAGCAGCTGAATGTCAAAAAAAAAAAAAAAAAAGCAACCCAATTGGAATGAGCTGGGCAACTCTGAGAATAAGCCTTGAGCACAGAGTTGGGATAATCCCAGAACTCCATGGGATTGTGGTTCCCCACACAAACAAAAATAAAGATCTTCAACTGTTATGCAGTGAAATGTAGTAATGCTGATAAGGTAGTAAAAACTAACCATTGAGAAATCTTTTTTTTAATTTTATTACACCATTTTTAGACATACAATTGCAATATTCTCATGCTTGAGTTTTGGTTCTACAGTGTTCCAACACCCATCCCTCCACCTGAATCCATCTCCCATCACCAATGTCCCCACCTCCCTCCCCCTCCCGCACCCCAACTACTTGACAGGTTCTGTATATCTTTTCTATTTTCTCTATCTCTCTCTCCCGCCTACCTTTCCTACACATCATAGAATGCAGTACATTAAAGGACATAACTGTTTCCATTAGTATGATGGACTTGTGGCCACAAGCGGCGCGCAACTTAAGGGCCTCATGGTCAGCGTCAGGACAGCGAAAATGGCGGCTAATGTGGTGAGTGAATCTAATTGGCTGCTTCTGGGACCCCCGAGGTGATGGGCCAACACCCAAAACCCATATGTCCTCCTGGGGGCCTCATGGTCAGCTGAGCTAGGGGAGAGCCAAGTTCCAGTTCCCCAGTTGCGTCTGAGGCTCTGCATGCTATGGCTGGTCACCCCAGGGCAGCTCCTGGGCAGGGCTGCCGGGCTCAGACAAAATGGAGAGGGGAAGGGGCGACCCCAGCTCCATCTGACGAATTCCCGGTGCTTCCCGCTTCTGGGAGCTGCCTACCTGGGCTTGAACTTCGTTTTGCTCTGTTAATCTGGTCTTGAGGTCGGCATCCCTCCCAGGTGGGCTCCTAATGTGCTGCAGCATCTAGTCAGCGAAAATGGCCTCTAATGTGGTAGGTGAGTCTCATCCGGCTGCTTCCAGGACCCCCAGAGGTGATGGGCCAACACCCAAAACCCATCTGTCCTCCTGGGGGCCCCATGGTCAGCTGAGCCAGGGGAGAGCTGAGTTCCAGCTCCCCCCCAGCTGCTTCTGAGGCTCTGCATGCTATGGCTGGTCACCCCAGGGAAGCTCCTGGGTAGGGCACAGGGCTCAAACAAAATGGAGAGGGGGAAAGGATGACCCCAGCTCCATCTGATGAATTCCGCGGTGATTCCCACCTCTGGGAGCTGCCCACCTGGGCTCGAACTCGTCTTGCTCTGTTAATCTGATCTTGAAGTCAGTGTCCCTCCTGGGCGTACTCTGATGTGCTTACAGGGTCCGGACAGCGAAAATGGTGGCTGATGTGGTGGGCAAGTCTCATTCGGCTGCTTCCGGGAGCCCCCAGAGGTGATGGGTCCACTCCCAAAACCCATCTGTCCTCCTGGGGACCCATGGTCAGCTGAGCTAGGGAGAGCCAAGTTCCAGTTCCCCCAGCTGCGTCTGAGGCTCTGCATGCTATGGCTGGTCACCCCAGGGCAGCTCCTGGGTGGGACCACAGGGCTCAGACAAAATGGAGAGGGGGAAGGGCTGACCCCAGTTCCATCTGACGAATTCCCAGAGATTCTCGCCTCTGGGAGCTGCCTACCTGGGCTTGAACTTGTTTTGCTCTGTTAATCTGATCTTGAGGTCAGTATCCCTCCTGGGTGGGCTCTGATGTGCTACAGCATCCGGACAGTGAAAATGGCGGCTGATGTGGTGGGAGAGTCTCATCTGGCTGCTTCTGGGACCCCCTAGAGGTGATAGGCCCACTCCCAAAACCCATCTGTCCTCCTGGGGCCTCATGGTCAGCTGAGCTAGGGGAGAGCCAAATTCCAGTTCCCCCACCTGCTCTTGAGGCTCTGCATGCTATGGCTGGTTGCCCCAGGGCAACTCATGGGCGGGGCCACTGGGCTCAGAGAAAATAGAGAGGGCAAGGGGCCACCCCAGCTCCATCTGACGAATTCCCAGAGATTCCCGCCTCTGGGAGCTGCCTACCTGGGCTTGAACTTGTTTTGCTCTGTTAATCTGGTCTTGAGGTCAGTGTCCCTCCTGGGTGGGCTCTGATTTGCTGCAGTGTACGGAACGCGAAAATGATGGCTAATGTGGTGGGCGGAGTCTCATCGGCTGCATCCAGTACCCCTCTAGAGGTGATGGGCCAACACCCAAAACCCATCTGTCCTCCTGGGGGCCCAATGGTCAGCTGAGCCAAGGGAGGGCCGAATTCCAGCTCCCCAGTTGCGTCTGAGGCTCTGCATGCTATATCAACCTCTCCAGTTTGCTGCAAATAGAATGATCGTTGAAGTGTACAAATGAGAAAATCCTGAAAGGATCTGGTGCTAAAATCCATTGTGTTTAAGATTAAACCGAGGCGGCAGAGCCACCGCGACGCCTGCAGCCATGGATCTGGAGTCTCTGTCTTGCGGCGTTGGCTGTGGTGGCTGGAGCTCAGGGTCCTACCCACTGAGACCGAAGGCTGGGGACTGGGCGGAGGCCCCCAATCCTTGCTCTGCGTCCAGGAGGCACGGCAGCCTGCGTGCGCGAGCAGGTCCTAGGAGTCATGTAGGACACGACCAGGTGCTGGCCAAGCCTTTTGCCTTTCCCGGGAACTCCATAGGGCAGCTCACCATTGAGAAATCTTAATTAAGTGACTGACCTCTCTGGGTGTACATACACCTTCTCCTTATTGGAAAGTCAGAAAATATCTAGATACTGCTGTGAAGAGATTTTTTTCTTTGTGAGTTACACCCAGCATTGCTCAATGCTCAGAAGTTATTCCTGACTCTGCAGTCAGAATTATTCCTGGCGGTGTTTGGGGCACGATATGGGATGCTGGGGAATTGATCCTGGGTTGGCCGTGTGTAAGGCAAAGTGCCCTAGCTTTTGGACTATTGCTCTGGCCCCATGTGAAGAGATTTTAAAGATCTGATTAAGGTCTCTAATCAGTTGATCTTAAGGTAGGGAGATTTTAATCTAGATGGACATGACCTTGTCACACAAGTCCTTTACAACTGGATCTAGAAATCAGAGAGAATGAAAGTCAGAGACTTAAAGCTGGGGAGGGATCCAACATGAAAAAGATTCTTCACTGGAGGCAGAGGGGAACATATGCAAGCAACACGGTGGCCCTTCAGAGAGTATCCTCTGACAACAAGAAAATAGAAGGAACCCAGTCCTAGTCCTACAACCACGAAAAAGTGAATTTGCCTAATAACAAAAACGATCTTGGGAGTGAATTATTTTTTCTAGAAATGGCAAAAGGAAGCTTTTCTAGCATCATGAGATTGAAAGAGTTGGCCACCCAATGGGGTGACTGACTGGGAGCCTCGGAATGCCACACCTACCAAGGAAAACTCTGAGAGACGGGGTCCTATGCAAAAGCAAGGGTTTTTATTAATATCGGATATACCCGGGCTCATAGCATGACCACAAGCAGTCAGTGGCTAAGAACCCCGAGCCCTTCCAGGGAGGATCTTTTATTTTATTTATTTGTTTATTTGTTTATTTATTTATTTATTTATTTTGTTTTTTTGGGGCACACCCGGCAATGCTCAGGGGGTTAGTCCTGGCTCTGCACTCAGGAATTACTCCTGGCGGTGCTCGGGGACCATATGGGATGCCGGAATCGAACCCAGGCTGGCACAGGCCAGCCGCATGCAAGGCAAACACCCTACCCGCTAGGCTATCGCTCCGGCCCCCAGGGAGGATCTTTTAAGAGATAATTCCCGCTGCTACAGAAAAGCCCGCCCATAACCATCCAATAGATTTAAAATAATACATCAAGGTCGGCAGCAGGCAGCCAATCACTTTGTACCAAGTAACCATCACATACCAATCAGATCATACTTAATACTTCTTTCTATATTTGGTGTGGCTAGACACACGTGTGGAATTATGGGTCAGCAACTGCTATGCATATGTGCAGGAATGCAATTCAGGCAATTCAGGCCAGATAGCAGGTTCTGGGCGGGGGTCTCATAACCTCTAACAGGAATTTGTTCTGGGCCTTTTTGTAGATAGCAGGATGAAAAGGTTACTTCAAGATGAAAAGGTCACTCAGGCCCTAAATTGGTAACTTTCCATGAGTAGGCCTGCCCTGGTTGGGAAAGGAGGTAGCTGCTCTCTTTCAAGATCAACCATAGAAGACCTTGAGCAAAAAATCTTTTTTTTTGGGTCACACCCGGCCATGCTCAGGGTTTTTTCCTGGCTCTGCACTCAGGAATTACTCCTGGCAGTGCTCGGGGGACCATATGGGATGCCGGGATCGAGCCAGGGCCGGCACAGCCCGGTCGCAGTGTGAGGCAAACGCCCTACCCACGGGCTATCACTCTGGCCCCATTGAGCAAAAAAAATCTTAACCTAGTCAATGTTTTAGGGCTTCAAATCCGCAGACGCCTTAGGCCATACAAGAGGGTTTTTTGGGTTGTCATACTCGGTGACACTCAGGGGTTACTCCTGTCTCAGGCCTTATTCCTGGCGGTGCTCAGGAGACCATATGGGATGCTGAGGATTGAACCTGGGTTGGCTGTGTGCAAGGCAAATGCCCTCCCCACTGTACTATTGCTCCGGTTTTAAGCTACAAAATATTATATTTATTTGCTGTAGAGCAATGACAAGTTATTGCATCTGTGAAAAGAGAACAAAAAATGATACAACCAAGATTTCACTTTAGATGCATTGTTGAGTAAAATTGTATCTCTCTCCATGTCAGGGAATTATACATGCAGATAACGTAGATGATTCTGGAAGATATTTTTTGAGAATCTGGGTTTTACAACCTTAAAAGTTTAGACAACAGGGGCTGGAGCGATAGCCCAGCGGGTAGGGCGTTGCCTTGCACGCGGCCGGCTCATGCCGGCCTGGGTTCAATCCCGGCATCCCATATGGTCCCCCGGCGCCGCCAGGAGTGATTCCTGAGTGCAGAGCCAGGAGTAGCCCCTGAGCATTGCCGGGTGTGACCCAAAAAGCAAAAAAAAAAAAAAAAAAAAAAAAGTTTAGACAACAGTAAGTGATGGAACTGAAATCCTGAAACTCCCTCATAAGCTGCTTGATATACCATAATTGAGATTTTATATATACACAAATATATATGTAATGAAATAGGTATTAAGTACTAAATAATCGCTGTTTGTTATAATTTCCCCTGTTATGGTTCACTGAACACTTATCTTGAAAGACACTGATATTTTAGGATCTTCCATGCAATTTTTCTGTTAAGTTGTGAATTCATGATTTCTTGAAAAATTATGACTTCTAAGAAATCCTGTGGTACAGAAACCTATTTAACTTCAAATTAGTTCTTTGACCTTAGAACCCTTCCATTCTGGATAAAGAAGCAATGCTTCTTCAGCAAACTTCCTCTGCATGTATGCACATAAATGTCTGACTCCTTTGTGAATATTTTTGATCAGATTATAAACAGATTCTTGACATTCATATCAGGGGAAAAATCAAAAGGAATCTTCTAAAATAAAAGTAAAAAAGAATAAAAACAACCCTTCCATCAGTAAACATATACCATCATCCCTGAGAACGGTATGTATAATCCACAGATACAAGCTTTCCTCCAGCAAACACTGAGCACCATTATACAGCAGGCACTCTGCAGAGTGTTCAGAAAGTCTGCAGTTTTCTCTTCACATTTACATATGAGCTGGGGAACCAAGTAATACAGTACTCCCGAACACATTTTTTTTAAAGTGTGTCAACTGCAGTGAAGGAGAAGCGTAGATAATATGAAGTGATGTCATTTAGAGGAGGAGATGGCCATCCAAGACCTTGTCTACAGGGTTGGAGAGACTGGACAGGGGTTAAGGCGCTTCTCTTGTATTGTGCAGACTATTGTCCCCTGAGGCATCCCACCCCCAGCCCCCAGCACAGAGCTGGGAGTAGCCCCTAGGCACTACTGAGTGACCCAAAACCCAAAGAAGAAAAAATTACACAAAGATCTCACTGACATTATCAAGAGTTATCATTTAAGCATAATTCTGAAAGACAAGTATATATCGAATTAAGTACTGGGTTAGGAGAAGCTTTCTAGGCAAAGGGGACAGCATGGGTGAGAGCCTTTCAGAGTCCAGAGACAGAGTGGGACCAGCATAAATTTGGGGAGAGATATTAAGAATTCATTTGATGTGTTGAATTTAAGCACGTTTACTTGGTGTTTGCATCTGGTTCCTGACACAGCTTCTAAAACCCTTTTCACTTCCAGAGTGATAGGGATGGGGGAAAAGTTTTGTTATTCACCATAAGCCCTTTTCATGATTGAAAACTATCGATGGGTTTATGCCAATGAGACGACTCTTGGGATAATGGGGGCTGACTGTCAGTGGCCCCAACCAGATGACTATAGTCGAAGATTTCATTTCATTAAGCTCCACAGCGCCCTAGCACTGGGAAGAGGAGAGGGCCTGGAAGTGAGCTAAATCACCAGAGGTCAACGAAATCACTCAACTGTGTTTCTATGTGCCTACGGCGTCTTCCACAAAACTAGAACCCACGGGTTTGGGAGAGTTTCCACGTTGATGAATTTCACCTACTCAAGGGCTGGGAGGGTGGTGCCAGAAGAGGGCGTGGCGACTCTTCGAACACAAGCTCTCACCTGCACGCCCAGCCTCCTGCATCTCTTCTATTTGCCTGTGCCGCAGTTGAAACCTGCATAATGAGCCTGTAAATGCGAGGTAAACATTTCCCCTGAGTTCTGTGATATATTCTAGCAAGCCTCAAACCTGGAAAGGGAGGGGCCGGAGCGATAGTCCAGAAGGTAGGGCGTTTGTCTTGCACGCAGCCGACCTGAGTTCGATCCTCCGCATCCCATATGGTCCCCTGAGCACCGCCAGGAGTAATTCCCGAGTGCACAGCCGGGAGTAACCCCTGAGTATTGCTGGGTGTGACACCCCCCAAAAAAAAAAAGAAAAGAAAAAAACTTGGGAAGGGAGTTGTATGAAGCCTTGGGTTATAGCTGTGGAGCAGAAATACAGGTGGTAACTCAGGATTAGTCACTAGTGTCTGAAGGGAAAGCAATCTTGTGGAACTAAGCCCAGACCTCTGTCTACCTGGACTTTACAACAGATTCCAGAGTCTGAACTGAAATGGAAAATTGCTTGGTGTGAGGGAATAAATCATAAGCTCTCTGGTAGAAGTATTATGAATCCAGAGTTACCTTTTCCCTCTAGATATCTCATGAGATATTTGCAGGGAGATGTAATAAGTAATTGGATATGGGCTTGGAGCTCAGAGGACAGATTTGGGCTAAATGGCAAAATTGTAATCTGCTCATATTCAATAAAATTCTGTAAAAATTATAGTAACTGGAAAAAAAACTCACACACACTGGTAGGCATAGAAAAGAAATTAATCGACAAATTTTGTGCTGATTGTAACCAGGGGGAAATTTCTGAGTGTGCCTTTAATTTAGTCTCATTTTCCTTAAAAAAGGAACAAAGCTTATTCTGGTGATTAATGCTCTTGAAGCCCCTGGGAGTCCCAGCTGGCAACCATAAGCAGCTGTTCCAAAGCCAAAGAGGAAAAGTGTTTGTGTATGCTTAAAAATGGAGTAATTAATGATGTGGAGGAAATATTTTCCCTTTATTTGCTTATCAACAAGATGGCATTGTATGATGAAGGATGAAGTGTCAGGATGAAATTTGAATTCAACAAAGGGAAAATATGTGAACTGAGTATGTCTGTGTTATATGAAAGCTGCTCAGAGTCTAACAGACCTGCTGCAAATATAACACGGCATTTAGAGAATTCCCAAAGTTAGGCTAAAAATGATGCCACCTACAAGAGCTTTGGCCACTTCTCAATACTAATAAAGGATGAAATATTCTTGAGAGTAGAATAGTAGTGACTTGCCTCGCATGTGGCTAACTCTGGTACAACAAGCATCACAGGTGCAGACCTGTAGCGCGCGAGTGGATCACAAGGCCCAGGAAGCACTATGTCCCTGGAATATTTGTTTACTGCCAGGGACGTGCTGGACAAGTTCTGGTAACAGAGCAAGATGGGAAATTTTTATTCAGCTAGATATGAGGACTGGATCTCATATCAAATCTAATATCCTAGATCTAGATATGAGGACTGGATCTAACATCCATTACCGACTGAATCCCACGGGATGTCAAAAGATCACGTGGCTGCCCACCTACAAGATGGTCAGACTTCCTTGTCAAGACCCTGAAGGAACGGCTTGAGGCTCTTCATATTCCTGAATCAACCAGATGCCATTGGGCTATATTGGCACGTGATAGGGTCCAATGGCAATGTTACTGGTGCCCGCTCGAGCAAATCGATGAATAACGATTCAAGTGATCAAGTGATCAAGTGAAGATATGAGGATATGGGTTTTTACTCAGGAATGTGAAGGACTAGAGCATGAGAGGTAAGATGTGATGGTTAACCCCAAGCTTTCCACTCAAATTCAAGGAAGCCTCATCTCATCACCTGCAATCTCAGCCCAGCTATCAGCCTCCTCTCACAGTTCTTTCTTCACAGTAGTTAATACCAACCTTGTAATAAACTCATTTG
>JAJIBD010009291.1:0-65000 GCA_021461705.1 Cryptotis parvus
AAAAAAAAAAGAGCCTCAACTGCCCCCTGCACTGACTCAGCACCCGTCTTACGGGAGACCTTCCCTGTGCTCTTCTCAGATGTGGCACAACTCACAACTCCCAGCCTCAAACTCAGGCCACCAGCTGCTCTTCCCTTTGTGAACACACACACGCACACACCACACACACACACACACACACACGACCATATAGGCACCAGCATCCCTCCAGGGGCACGGGTCCCCAGGACAGCCCCAAGCAGCACTTGCTTGATCTTGGCTCCCCCTAGAGGCCACACGGCGCTTAGCCTCAAGCCAGGACGGCTGTCACGGGGTAATAAGGGCAGTCTTCACAGGCGGGAGAGTGGGGTCATGGAAGCCCCGCCCCGTTTTCCATGACCTGTGCTTGGGGAGATCTGAAGGAAAAAACCAGCGTGCTTCTCCCATCCTTACAGAGAGAGGAGTTTGCCTTTTTTATTACAAGACAGTGGATAAAAGTGAAAACACAAAACCGCATAAGGCAAACCCTGCCACCAGGCAGAGAGAGACAGAGAGACAGAGAGAGACAAGAGAGAGAGAGACAGAGATACAGAGACAGAGAGAGAGACAAAGAGAGACAGACAGACAGACAGAGAGAGAGAGTGAGACAGAGAGACAGAGAGAGAGAATGTTCCAGCTCCCTGGGCGCCCCCTGGGTTCCATCCTCCCTCTTAACCTTCCTGTGAGACAGGCCAGCTCCGCCTTCTCCGTGGGCCACACACAGGCACTCCAGGGGCAGACAGGGCTGTTTTAGAAGCAGATTTTCTCCCTCTGCCTTGGCCTAAGGTCAGCCAGTGGGTCCCGCCCCAACCTGGCTTTTGGAGGATTCAATCCCGGCACATGGTTCTGAAAGAGACCTCAGTGTAGGGGTGGAGGGTTAAGGGGGCATTGCTTCCATACTCGTCTTGCACCCCGGATCTGCAGTCTCGGCCTCTGGAGACGGACGTCTGTGGCTGGTGACCCCCGTCGTGCTGGCCTAGAGGTACTGGCCGGGCTCCAGCGTGGCCTCCAGCTGCCCGACAGACACCAGGGGGCCCAGCTGTCCCGAACCACCGCTGTCCGGCGGGAAGGTGACCAGCTCCAAGGTCTTGCTGTTGCTCTGGTCACTGTGTTGCTTCTTATGACAGCGCAGAGAGTCGTTCCTGACGAAGGCGGCCCCGCAGAGCGTCACAGCGGAAGGCCCCGGCTGCGTCATGATCCTGGCGGCCGGCTGCGTGCTGCCCTCTCGGGGCGCGCCTGGGCCCGGCGGGGGCGCGGTTCTCGGTGCGGGCCTCGTCCCTATGCACGCGGTCCCTGTGCTTGGCCAGGCTGCTGGGCCGCTTGCTGTCGAAGCTGCACTAGGTCGCGCTTGAAGGGCCGGTCCTGGCTGTGCACGCCGGCTGTGCACGCCGCAGGGCGGCGGCGCTGGCGCGCGAGTAGCTGCACTCGGACACTTCTCGGGGTGGTCGGCCCGGTGCAGCCGGCTGTGCTCCTGCAGGTGGCGCGGTCGCGGCCCTGGAAGGCGCAGTGCAGGCACCTGAAGGTGTGCTTGATGCGGATGTGCGACTTGAGGTTTGCCTTCATGGTGCAGCGCACGTCGCCAGAAGTTCGCACTTGAAAGGCTTCTCCCCTGAGTGCACGATCATGTGGCGCTTCAGGTCCGAGCTGATCTTGAACTTGGCGCTGCAGAGCCAGCACTGGAAGGGGGTGTCGCCTGGCAACAGAAGGGGCTTCCATTAGCACGGGAGGGGCGGCGCTTACCCACCGCCCACCCGTGCTGGCAAGCGTCAGGCCGTTAGGCCGCCCAGAGACAGGCCTTGGAGGGCGTCTTTTATATTTTTAAATTTAGTTTTTGCTTTTGGGGGGCCACACCTGGTGATACTCAGGGGTTACTCTTGGCGGTGCTCGGGGGGACCCTATGGGATGCCGGGGCTCGAACCCAGGTCAACAGCAAGCAAGGCAAGAGTCCAACTCTCCTCCGGCCCCAAAGTTTTCTGATTTTTGCATATTCACAACCGCAGACTGAATTTTTATTTCTAAAACAAGCACAGGAAGGTGGCCAGAGGGGAAAAGCTCTGGGAACCACCAGGGGGGAGGGTGGCTCCCGTCTTGGGGACACTGTCCTCTCACACATCAGCGGATCCTGAGCCAAACAGAGCTTCGCCCTATATATCCACGGCGCCGCTGCTTGTGATTGACTTCCAGAGTCCCCTTGGAGGGAGGGTCTCCCTCGAGTTCATCAGGCTTTGGAGCATTCTCTGGGTTACATGCCCTCTCCACCTGTCCCTTGGCACCGTGACCCAGAGGAGGAGCAGAGCAAGCGGGGCCCAGGTAAGGCCCCTGCTTCAGGCCTGTGAGCAGGAGCAGCGCCCAGTGAGGGATCATGCAGGAGCCAGTGCACAACTGAAGTCATCCCGTGTCCCTGGCCTCCAAGGAGCAGGTCAGCAGCAGAGTGGCCAGGGACATGGAGCTGCCGAGGCAGCAGGGGGCGCTGTGGGAGCGGGAGGCAGCAGGGGGCGGTGTCAGGGAGGGGGCAGCAGGGGGCGCTGTGGGAGCGGAGGCCTCAGGGGGCGCTGCGGGGGAGGAGGAGGAGGAGGGAGCAAGGGCGCTGCGGGGGGGACCCTCGTGCCCACCAGCTCCTGCCCCCTCCAGCACCTGACTGGGGAGAAGCCAGCAAGCCCCCGCACAGCGGCACAGTGGGGTTAAAGGACACTCCCTGAGGGAAGCCGAACCCCCCTACACTCTGCGCACGACCACCACGGCCACCAGCACCAGCCCCCCGCCTGGCCGTCCAGAGGGCAACGCTGTCCCTACTCAGTCTGGACAGAGAAAACTTGGTGGGACCCTCCCAAGGCCTCCACGGTGGGGGGCGTGGAGGGTGGGAGGCAACAGACCCCACAAGGTACCCCCGCCCAGCCTGGAGGAGCCCAGCCGCAATTGCTGGCCATTCAAACTGTGGCTGACAGCCCCCTATAAAATGCAAATGGTTTTCTGTAATAAAGCCTTACTTTTCTCGCTTAAGAAAACAACACTCCAAGCGTACTGGGTCTGTGCTATTCACCAATGGCACCATGGTTTCTCCCCTCTGCCAGGCGCCACTGTCCCACTTGGGCACTCGGTCGCCAGGACATATGGCTTCTCTCCCTCGCATGCTCAGTGGGTGCCATCTCAGTGGGTGCCATCCCATCTAGCTGCTCAGCTGGACTGAGAAAAAGAAACTCCCAATGTCTCAAGTCATCCAGCCTCGAATGTGGGCTTCTACATGGAATTTCTGCATTTGATTTTCCGTATTTCCTTCTCTCAACCCCCACTCCAAGCACCTTGTTCTTCTCTGAACCACAATCCTGGACAGCTCGATCTAGATGTTCTCTGTTGATCATCTGCCAAATTTTGCCTCTGTCCTTGTATTAGAATTCGTCTTCTAGTACCTTCCGCCAGATTGGGAATAAAGTCTGGGCTCATTCTACATTTCTGTCTAGCCTGCGCTGCGTGTGATAGTTGGGCTGGGTACACAACTCTAGGTTCAAAATTGTCTTCCCAGCCTTGGGGGCACGTTTCCCCTCTCTCCTAGAAGTGGGCACTACCAAGGTCTTCTCCAGGATCTCTTTGGAGAAGCGCCCCTTTGCCCTGCTTGGTATCTATCTCATGGTCTCTAGTGGATGCCAGGGATGGAACCTGGCTTGGCTGCATGCATGGTCATTGCCCTCCCAGCTGTACTATCTCTCCGGCCCCTGGACATTATTTTGAGCTACAGCCTGGCGTCCTCCCCAGCTGTCGTCTCGGGAACCAAAGGAGAATCCAGCTAGCAGCCGGCTGCTGTCCAACCCAGTGACCTGTCACACACTTCACCACCATGACCAGGCGCTTGGACCGCTGCCCCAAGACAGGGCAGCAGCTGGAGAGGACCGGCCCGTGGGCGCGGGGCTCACCTGTGTGCGGCCGAGGTGCACGGTGAGCTGGCTGGAGTTGCGGCTGGCGTCGGGCACAGCTGGCACTTATCACGGCCGCCTCGTCCCGAGTGGATGCGCAGGTGTTTCTTGAGGCTGCTGCTGTCCACGGCGGCGTAGTCGCACAGGTGGCACTTGTGGGGCTTGGCGCTGGTGTGGCAGCGCGTGTGCATGGTCAGGTTGTCCTTGCGGCTGAAGCACTTGTCACAGAACTTCGCACTTGTGTGGCTTGTCCCCTTCAAACAGAGGGCGGGAGGGCGCGGGGTCGGCAGTGGGACTCGCCCGGAGGGCAGGGCCCTTTCTGTGCTGCCCCAGACCCCAAGGGGGACGCCTGGGTCAGCTCCCCAGGGGAGAAAGCTGGGGGTCCCCGAGGGAGCATTTGAGGAGAGGCTGGTGGGTTACTCTTTACTCTCAGCCTTACTTGCTAGCCCTCGGTTTTGTATTGTGAGTGAGAGGCTGCTTCTCTTTCCTGTAATATATATTTTGCTTTTTTGGGTCACACCGGCGATGCTCAGGGGTTACTCCTGGCTCTTTGCTTAGGACTTACTCTTGGCGGTGCTCAGGGGACCATAAGGATGCGGGGATCGGGGATCGAACCTGGGTTGGCCACATGCAAGGCAAACACCCTACCCATTGTGCTATTGCTCCGGCCCCTCTTTCCTGTACTACTTTACATATGCTGATGCTAGTACAAAGGATATATATGTGTTATATATTATATATGCATATATATTATATATATCTGTATATATAATACACATATACACATACATATATATGTGTTATGTATTATATATATGTGTTATATATTATATATACACATATATATGTGTGTATATATAATATATAACACATATATAGATCCTTTGTACTAGCATCAGCATATGTAAATGCTGTAAAAGTAGTAAAGTAGTACAGGAAAGAGGGGCCGGAGCGTTGAACTGTAGTGTGTTCGAATGTGGCCAACCCAGGTTCGATCCTCAATATATACTATATATGTATATATATATATACATACATATATATAATATATTTGTCTTTTGTACTAGCTGATGCTAGTAGAAAGATCACTTGTCACTTGTCTTCCGTTGTTCATCGATTTGCTGGAGGCGAACACCAATAACATCTCCATACGTCCTGTCACATGCTAGTGTAGCCCAAGGACATCTGCTCCTCCAGGAACATGAAGAGCTTCAAACCATTCCTTCAGGTCATGGGAATGAGGTCTATAATTGTTACTGGTTTTGGCACATCAAATACGACACGGATAGTTTGCCAGGTTTTGCTGTGAGTAGAAAAGGGAGATTATACGCACGCCTTGTCACGCACACACACACACACACATATTTTTTTGTTTTGTTTTGTTTAGACACAGGAAGACAGTTAAGGCGATGCATTTATGAGTTCATTTATTCTGAGTTACTCTTGGGCATCTGTCCTATTCCTAACTAAAGCCTCAGTTGTCCTTAGGTTAATTCTTTTTTTTTTTTTTTTTTTTTTTGCTTTTTTGGGTCACACCTGGCAATGCTCAGAGGTTTCTCCTGGCTCTGCACTCAGGAATTACTCCTGGTGGTGCACGAGGGACCATATGGGATGCCGGAGGATCGAATTGGGCCGGCATAGGCCAGCCACGTGCAAGGCAAACGCCCTACCCGCTGGGCTATCGCTCTGGCCCTGATTCTAATCCTTAAACCCCAGAAGGAGGGTCCCACCAAGGGACTGGATAGACCCATCGTAAGCAGCAGTGAGTGAAATTACCCTTGCTCCGACATGGGATTAACTAAGTCACCTGTTGGGGGAGACAGGTGTGGCCATGGAGGAGTGCGTGACCGTGGGGACAGGTGGCCAAGTCTGGGAGAATGATGTCAATGGGCCTCAGTGAGTAGCCAGAGATTTAGTAGAGGGAAAGAGCTTGTCTTGCCTTACACACAGCCAACTTAGGCTCGATCCCTGCCACTCTGCATGGCCAGGAGTGATCCCTGAGCATAGAGCCAGGAGTAAGCCCTGAACATTGCCAGTGTGGGCCGTCCCCACCAAAGTAAAGTATCCACATCAGACTCTAAACTGGGGCCAGGGGCCGGACTGGGTAAACCAAGCGCCCAGCAGAGGGGTCTGGCCAGCCGTGGATCAGAATCATTTTTCTTTTTTTGGGGGGTCACCCCTGGAGATGCTCAGGGGTTACTCCTGGCAGTGCTTGGGGACCATATAGGCTACTGAGGCTCCAACAAGGCAAACACCCTCCCCGCTGTGCTATCATTCCAGCCCCATTTATTTTTACTTTTGAGTGTGGTGTTCGGGGCCACACGCAGCAATGCTCTGGAGGGTCCAGGGGGCCGTATGGCGTCCCTCTGTATTATCACTCCAGTTCTGCCCACAGGGGCTGCTGTGGGGGTGGGGGTGGGGGTGGCAGGCGTGGGAAGTGTGTTTCGTGATTCAACGCATCACAAGAGATGTATCTTCTGGGCGTGCCCTAGGGGGGGGGTGCCGAGAGCCCCCAGGCCCTATTTCCATGGGGTACTGACCCAGGGAACAGGCGCAGGGCCTTGGCTCCAGAGAAGCAGCTGAAATCAACATGGCGTCAGCACCAGCCAACTGGTCCCACATCTGCAGCGGACTCAGCAAAGAACAGACCTGGGGCTTTTTAGGGGCTTTTCGGTCACACCCGGGCTGGGCTCAGGGCTTCCTCCTGGCTCTGTGCCCAGGGGTCACTCCTGGTAGTGCTCGGGTGCCATACACAATGCTGGGCATAGAAATGGGGCCAGCCGGGTGAAAACTGAGTATCTTAACTCCTGGTCGCCAGGCCTTGTACATAACGAGGTCCTAACAAGCCCTGCCTTTGCGGTCACTCATTCTTTGCGCCGTTAGCAGGGCGGCACTGTGGAACCACCCATGGCCTCCACCCATTAGGTGGCAGTAGCAGCCCCCCATTCAGGAACGACTGCTCCCGGGCTGGGACAGGCAGCCCTAGGTTGCTAAAGGCACCTGCCAGCATGGTAACTAAAGGCGTCCCCACCTGTTCCCCGGTCGTGCTGCTGCATGCTCTCACTGACCACCTCCTACAGTCCGCTATCTTTCAGAGGGGGCTGTCGGCCCATACCAGAGCTGTTAGGGGCTACATCCTGCTCAGGCGTTGCTCCTGGTGGTGGTCTGGGGATGGTACCGGGGGTCGAACAAGGGCCTCACATAGGCGCTCCTGTGCCTCCCCCTCAGTTCATTTATTTTGGGGCTACACCTAGCAGTGATCAGGCTTACTCTTGGCTCTCCTCTCAGGGTTCACTGCTGGCTGTTCTCAGGAGGGCCATATGGGATGCCAGGGCTAGAAGCTGGTCAGCCACATGCTGTACTATGCCTCCGGCCCCTGCCCGGTTACTAAGAGCAGAGCCGCACTGCCCAGGCCTCGTGACTGCGGGCACGCGTGTTACCATGGAGCCACGCGGGCACTGCTGCAGGGCCATAGCCTTAGAGACAGTGTGCACAGTGCAGCGCGATCGCCACACATCAGGGCTGGAGCTCGCCGGACAGGCAGCAGCCCCTCCAGGGAGGCCCTGGGGGAAGGCGGTCAGAAGCCCGGGGCGGGTGGGGGGGAACCCCTTCCAGGGAGGGCGGTCAGAAGCCAGGACTAACCCTACCCGGGAGGGCGGTCAGAAGCTGGGGTCGGCCCTGATCAAGAGGGACGAGCCTCCGGGCTCCTGGCTAAGGGCATCACACCATTCTGCTCCTTCCCTGGGCTCTGCCCTGCCCGGGCCACGGGGTCAGGTCCTGTGGCCTGATTCCTTCTCAGCGGAGCTTCTCCTCCTACTTGAAGGCCCTCTCAGGACAAGCCCCCAACTCCCGGCCTTAGATCTGTATTTCCTAAGATGGGCGCACCACACCTGGGGAGAGTATTAGAACAATGGGGGGGCTGTTGGGAGCTCAGTGGAGGGGCCGGAGTGACAGTACAGCCGGGGCGTGCACTGGCCTTGCACGCAGCTGACCCAGGTTCGATCCCTGGCATACAACATGGTCCCCTGAGCACTTCCAGGAGTAATTCCTGAGTGTAGAGTCAGGAGTAATCCCTGAGCATTGCCAGGTGTGACCCAAAAAAGAAAAAAATACAACCCAAAAGGCTCAGTGGAATCAGGGGCTCTGTGTTTGCTTAAAGGTTAACTTCCGGGGACGGACAGACAGTACAGCAGGTGGGCACTTGTCCCGCATGCAGCTGACCTGGGTTCTACCTTCAATACCGTATCACTGTCTTCCCATACATCATCGATTTGCTCGAGCGGGCACCAGAAACATCTCCATATGACCTGTGGCATCATCTCCATATGACCAATACCACATAAGGTCCCCCAATCCCTGTGGGCCTGATCCCCAGCACAGCTGGGTGTCTGCTCCCCACCAACAAAGATTTTGGTGGTGGTGGGGTGTGTTTATTTTCTTCTGGAAAGAGGATAAAGTTTGGGATTCTCCATGCTGGACCCGGCACTGTTCCATGGTTGGTTTCACTGTGTGACGCTGAAGCCTCAGTGCAACGTCCTGTCCCTGTGTCCCCACATCCCCAGCAGACCACGTCGGGAGAAGAGTTTCTGCTACTCAGAGACTTCGCCTAGTCCTTCACCCACCCCAGGCGCAAAGAGCGGCACCTGCCTACCGCGCACGCGACACCTACCTGTGTGGATCCTGAGGTGGCGGTCCAGGTCCTTCATACCGTGCACGGTTTTGAAGTGGCAGCCTAAGAGGAGAGGGGAAATCGGTCTTTAATTGGCGGCACCCGGAAGCCAGGGGCTCAGCGGGCGGGGCAGGAGCGGCCAGCGGCCCGCTGACCTGGGTAGCAGCAGTTGAATGTCCTCTCGCTGAGGGTTGAAGCTTGTTCCTTGGATTCTGAGGGAACAGACAGGCCGGGACGCTCTCAGGGGCTCGCTGCTGTCTGTGGCCGGAGTAGCAGGTTTCACAGCATCGCTGCTCACTTCTGAAACTGAAATCGAGGGAGGCGCAAACACTTAATTTCTCAGAGCCCCAATCTGCGGCCCCGTACCCCATGCAGCTGTTTCCCCTTCCTGCACTAGGGTCTCCCAGACCCCCTAATTACAAAGAGGCCACATGGTCACCCCCCCACCTGAGACCAGAGGCCGGGAGCCCGACACAGGTCCCCAGACCACAGAGCTGGGCAGTGCAGCGTCCACCACCCCTCACGGCTTTGGAAACCCAGTTTGTAGAATCTTTGGCCCCTTAACTCCGGTCAGGGTTGTGAAAACCAGACCCCAAGTGTTGGGACCGAGTGGATGCCCTCAGTGCCTGACACCCCCTGGTTCTGTCCCCCAACTCCAAATTCCTTTTTTTGGGTCACACCTGGTGATGCTCAGGGGTTACTCCTGGCTCTGCACTCAGGAATTACTCCTGGTGGTACTTGGGGGACCATATGGGATGCCTGGGATCGAACCCACGTCGGCCGCGTGCAAGGCGTAACGCCCTCCCGCTGTGCTATCGCTCTGGGCCCCACCACTCCAAATTCTGCACCTGAACCAGACCCCAGCCGGTGACGACTGTGCACAAAGAAAAAAACGGCTCTGCACTGGGGCTTCTCCCGGAGGCTGGGGTTTGGTTTGGTTTTGCTTTGGGGCTACACTCTGAGCATTATTCCTGGTCCCTCCTGGAAGAACTCGAGGTATCCTACGTGGTGCTGGGATTGGCACTGGGGTCCGCCCGTGCAGGCAAGCGCCCTCAGCCCTGTACTGTCTTCTCGGCAAGGCGCAGGGCTGTGGAGGGCTGACGGCTCCGCGCCGCTCCGGCCCGGCCACTGTGCTGGCCGGAGATGCGCATGGCTGTGAGGCTGGAACTTTCAGTCCACAAGAAACCGCAGCTCCAAAGCCAGTGCTGAAGCCACTACCAGTAGTCTTCCCACTGCTGGTCCGCTGTGTAGACAGGCTGAAGGGTTACACCCTGACAAGGAAGCACCACCTCGCACTGCCTCACAATCCACCGGGCAAGGGAGAAAACGGGCCAACTCCGGGATTTGGCTCTCCCCAAGACCAGGAGTGCTGTGAAGCGCCTGATTCTGGACAGGCAGCTCAGGGCCAGCCCAGGGAAGCCACTCACCGCCCACCCCCTGTGTTCATATCTGGATCCTGGCCTGGGGCCCAAACTCCCCCTGGACACAGACTTTTCCAAGGATCAGACTGCTTCTTCCAGCATGAGTCACCTGGTATGCAGAACTAAGGTCAGCTGGGGCCTGGTCAGCCTGGGGAGAAACTGACCATTCCCGAAAGAATGAAGATTACCGAGGTTTTGAGACATCTCCAGAAATCTTTGTTTTTTCTTTCTTTTTGTGGTGGTGGTGGTGGGGGGGGTGACCCGCAATAGGCAGTGCTCAGGGTCTGCTCCTCCTGTCTCTGCTCGGGGACCACTGGGGTCCTGGGGATCAAACTTGGGTCAGCCACGCGCCCTCCTAGCAGTGCTTTCATGCCGCAGAAACACACACACACATTATTTTGGTCATACCTAGCAGTGTTCAGAGGACCAGACACCGTGCAGGGACTCTAACCATTGCGACCACGGCCTCTTATCTGTCCGATGCCTGAAATCTTTCTATGGGCGGAAGCTCTCTGCAGGTCGGCCAAGCATCTGTCTACACTGCTGAAACAAGGTTTTTGCCTCCCAAGTCCCCTCTGGACATGCAGGAGGCCGTCTTCGTCCCCAGCACCCTCGCCGCCTCTTCAACTAGAAACCGTTTATTATTTTAGTTTTTGGCAGAGTCACACCTGGTGATGCTCAGGGGTTACTCCTGGTAGTGCTCAGGGGACCATATGGGATGCTGGGGATTGAACTTGGGTCAGCTGCGTGCAAGGCAAATGCCCTCCCCACTGTGCTATTGCTCTGGCTCCCAAATAATCCGTTATTGACTGTGTGTTTTTTTTTTTTTTTTTTTTTTTGCTTTTTGGGTCACACCGGCGGTGCTCAGGGGTTACTCCTGGCTCTGCACTCAGGAATCACTCCTGGCGGTGCTTGGGGGACCACATGGGATGCCAGGGATCGAACCTGGGCCAGCACAGGCCGGCCGCATGCAAGGCAAACGCCCTACTGCTGGGCTATCGCTCCGGCCCCTTGACTGTGTTTTTTAAGTGTTGCCTTATCAGAGACTGAACTCGGGGACTGACACCCTGCATGTGCGCAGGGTTGGTGTCACCCACCTCCAGGACGGTGGGATTCAGTTTGGTCTTTTCCCAACTAACGGGTCCATTTGCTCTAGCAGAAGAGTCCAGAGGAGCCAGGGACTGTCCCGGCACCGTTTCAGCTTCCAGGCTGAGTAGTAGAGGGGGAAAGAACCCCTCACCCAAGGACTGGTGTGGCGGGCCAAGACCCCCAGGAGGGGAAACTTTGCAAAGCCCACTTAAAAGAAGACCAAGGAAGACGGAGGGGGCACCTGAGAAGGGAATGACACTCTCAAGACTCCCGGGGTGGGACCCCAAGGAAACCACCGCTGGGGCAGAGCCTCTGGACCAAGCGCCCCGGGGCATGGGCAAGTGTTAGGACCCCAAGGAAACCGCCGGCACTGAAAGCGCCCGTGGGGCAGAGCCTCTGGACCAAGGGGGCTTTTCTGGTAGCCTGTGAGAAACTGTGGGTGTCTCTTTGTAAGGTGGTTTTCCAGCCCGGGTGAGGCCCAGTGGTGACCCAGAAGTTGCATCATTTGCAAATGAGTGGCCTAAACTGAAAGGCCGAGAGAAAGAGGGGAAGGGGGCTTCCCTGGCTCTAAGGGGGCGCCGCAAAGGCCGGTGAGGGAGGGCGGCTGTTTCTCTGAAGTGCCAGGGAGGGGGTGTTGGGACCCCATGCCGGGCTGTGCCAGGAAGGGGTTGCGGGGATAAAAAAGTGGCGGAGGAGGGAAACATGGGCCTGAAGTCACCAGAAGTGTCTGTAGATTTCCCCCAAGTTTCCGTTCCTCCCGCAGAACAAACAGCCCCCTTCCTCCCTTTCGGAGTTTTCTACAAACACAGGCAGCCCATCCTGGGGTAGAGACGCTTGCACCTCCTGGGGCTGGGAAGATCCCCGCAGAGAAATCTGGTTCTTTCCTTCCGGAGGGGAGTGCTCAGGGCTTACTCCTGACTCTGTGCTCTGGGATCACACCTGGCAGGGCTTGGGGACCCTATGGCGTGCCCGGGTGGATCCACAGCTAGCCACCAGCAAGGCAAGGAAGGGCCTTACCGTTACACTATAGGAGAAACCTTTTTCTTAGCTCCGGAGTCAGGGATATAAAGCCAGATAAAAAGAAGCTCCCGGGCCCAGCGACAGGGCGTTTGTCTTGTCCGTGGCTCACCCGGATTTGATCCCCGGCAACCCACAGGGTCTCCTGAGCACCGCCAGGAGTAATTCCGGTCCAGAGCCAGGAGTAACCCCCCCAACCCCCCAGCAGTGCCGAGTGTGATCCGAAAAGAAAAAAAAAGGGAAAAGAGGAAGTGACTTAGAAATGCAGGTTCCCTGGCTCGCCCCTTCCAAGTCCATCCCCAACATCCTGAGCCACATCTCAGGGCGCGGCGAGGGGAGGGTGTGAACCGACAAAGTCCGCCTGCGCCGTGACCCTGGCCGCCCCCTCCGCGGGTAACACGCAGAGCGCCCCGGGACCCCCTAAGCCTCTCTCGGACCTAGCGGGGTCCCTAGCCTCGCCTCGCTCTGGATTCTCCTTCCTAGCTCCCAGCCCCTCACCCCGGACTCGCTTTACGCGCCGCGGCTCTATCTTGGGGCTCACTTTTCCGTGCCGCGAGGTCCGGTGCCCTGAAACTGTCCTTCCATGGCGTCTCCCCTAGGCTGGCCCCGGTCTGGCACCAGCAAGAACTCAGGCATTAGACAGACAGACAGACAGACAGACAGACAGACAGACAGACAGACAGACAGACAGACAGACAGACAGACAGACAGACACCCCCCCCCCCCCTCCACCCCCGCACAGTCCAGCCCGCGCCCATGGAGGTTGGGCGGTTGGCGACCCCGACCCCGCGCACCCCGAAGTCCGGCGGTGGAGCCTCCGTAACCCGCGCCCCGGGAAGAGGCTCAGCAGGGGCGCGCAACTTGCACGGAATGGAGAGGGGTGTGGGTGCGCCCAGATGACACCGGGGACCCCCCAACCTTCAGCCACAACCTGCGGCGCTTTTGCAGCCCCCTAAGGTCCAGGGCCTGACGCGGAGCCGACGGCGGCCAAGAAGCGCTGCGAGCCCCAGCCCCAGCCCCACGGTGGCCGCAGCGCCACTCACCTCGCTCCGCCGCCACCTCCCGGGATGCAGGCTGCGGCTCCCGGGAGTTGAGGTGCTGGGGTCTGGCCTGTTTGCGCCGCGACATGGCGTGCGGGTGGATCGGGGGCTCCGGACTTGGGACTCTGCTGGCCGGCCCGAGCGCGCCTGCAGCGCCGTCTGCGCGCTGGGGCCGGGGCGGCAGCTTTATCCCGAGCCCTGAAGGCTGATTGGCCCCGAGCCAAGCCCCGGCCCGCGGGAGGTGCTGCCCGAGCCCCCCTCCCCGCCCCACGCACCAGCCAGCCCGGGGCTGCAGCCCACGGCCGACGCTCAGGCCCCGCCCGTCCGCGCCGCCTGGGACTCTGCATTCGAACACGCTCCCCAGGTGACGCGCGCACGGGCAAGTTAGAGGCTCGCGCCTGCCGCTTAACGAGCTCCCCAGGTGATTCTTTCGCCCATTAAAATTGCGGGAGCCCCGCTCCCCTCCACCTCCGGAGGCGCGCTCGAGTCGCGGGGAGCTCGTTAAAATGCAGATTCTGCCTCCGCGAGGCCCGAGCTTCGGAATTTCTAACGAGCTCCCGGGAGCGGCGGCGATTCGGACGCCTTTGGGGTTGCATCCCGGCCCTGTTTGAAAAGCGGCCGCCCCCGACCCAGGGTATTTTGCGGCGCGATCCAAGCGGGCGCCCCGGCCCTGGGCAGTACCTGAGAATTTAAACTTTGAAAGGAGGCC
This sequence comes from Cryptotis parvus, assembly GCA_021461705.1. Classification (NCBI taxonomy): domain Eukaryota; kingdom Metazoa; phylum Chordata; class Mammalia; order Eulipotyphla; family Soricidae; genus Cryptotis; species Cryptotis parvus. The sequence goes on from JAJIBD010009291.1 coordinate 13,872, forward strand.
AGGGCGGCTGCAAGCCGGGGGCGCGCCAAGGTGGGAGCCAGTGAAAAAGCAGGTTCCCGAAGTTTGGGGTGCAGGCGGCTTTTCCCTGCAGCGCCCCGACTCCCAGCACTGCGACCCAGGCGCCCGCGGCCCGGGACCACCCAGGAGCGGCCTCTGGGCCCCCAGGGGCGAGCCCCGCCCCGGCAGGTGACGGAGGAGGCGCACCCTTGGCCCGGCGGGCACTAATTGACCGAGTTCGTGCTCAGACTGGCTGGGTCCCGAGTGAGACCCGCGGGGAGAGCCGGACCCCGCCTAGTACCAGGTGAACGACGTTCCACGGGGAGCAGGAAGCCCCTCCTCCCCAGGTGTTTACTTTCTCCAAGTTGGGGCGTTGGGGCAAGGCTGCGCCTCGAGCCTGCCCCAACCTGAGGACCACGGGAGCTGCCGGTTCTGAAGGATTCAGCTGGAATTACGGGACCCTGCCTGGGAAACTGCATTTCTCTCGCATGGGCTGGTGGCTTTGAAAGTCTTGGCTGGTGCCCAGGAATGAGCGGTCAGTGGGGATAACACCCCAGAGATGGGCGGGTCTTGCAGTACACTGTTGCCCAGAGCTTTTGCATCTTGCCTGGAGTTACTGCCTGCAGTAACTTTGTAGATAAGGGGCAAGAAAACAGTTTGAATCTGTGACTTTATGTGGCAGTATATCTTACCATGCATTCTATGTTAGCTGGTATAAATATTTTCTCTCATGCTGCCATAATCATCGTGGGACTAGATAGATCTTACCAGTATATTTGCCTGACCACGTTGGATCTCTAATTAGACCAGAGAGAAATGCTGTTTGTCTCCAAGCAAGCAAGCACGCATGGTTCTCCAATAAGTCTAAAGGCTAATATACAAAACAACTATGAAGTAAAGACAAGAATCTTGTGGAGGGGCCGGACTGATAGCCCAGAGGGTAGGGCGTTTGCCTTGCACACAGCCAACCTGGGTTCGATCCCGGTATCCCATATGGTCCCCGAGCACCGCCAGGAGTAATTCCTGAGTGCAGAGCCAGGAGTAGCCCCTGAGCATTGCCGGGTGTGACCCAAAAAGGCAAAAAAAAAAAAAAAAAGAATCTTGTGGAGGCTTAGAGAAATATATACCTGACTGTAGAATATCCATTGGTATAGATACAGCCCTTCCCCCCATCAACACAGGGGCTGGTGGAAAATCAAGGGCCTGACCCCTTGACTGGGGCGATATTAACATTTCAATGGGGCTAGGTGAGGTCCTGGGAGAAGTTACCTGAGAGGGATTGACCCTAACTGCTTTCCCCTTGACGGGCCCCGGTCTGGGCGGAAAAGTTATAAAAGCTGTAGCTGCTTTCTTCTGCACCTTTTTGCCTTTTTCTCTCTCCTTCCTCTTTGCCCTCTGCCTCTGCTCTCCTTTGTTTTTTTGCCTTTATTTTTTTTTGGGGTCACACCTGGCAATGCTAAGGGGTTACTCCTGGCTCTGCACTCAGGAATTACTCCTGGTGGTGTTTGGGGATCCCGTGACCGAACCCAGGCCGGTACAGGCCGGCCGTGTGCAAGGCAAACGCCCTACCCGCTGGGCTATGGCTCCTGCCCGCCTCTGCTCTCCTTCTCTCCATTCTCTTCCCTGTTGGGCCTTAGCACGTGGCAGCATCCATCTTGGCCTAGGATTCTAAACCTACACATGGTCAGGGCCCAGCCAGGAACCTAAAGTCTGGGGTTTTCCTGTTACTGGACTGTGTACCAGAATAAGTGTGAGTAAAGCCTTTTGAAACTTTGCTGGATTCTCGCGTCTTTCTCTGTGTGCTGGCTGCTGATCCCTGGGGCAGAAGGGTGATCCCTCATCCTGCTCCTGGATTTTACTGGGGCACCCAGCAGGTCTCCGGCAGGTGGGGGCTACCGAAAAGTACCCAAAGCGCTTTAAACAAACAAAAAATCTCTCCAAGGGACCTTGTTCTCCAGCAGTGGCCCAAGGCTTCCCAGCTGCAGCTGCTGCGGAAGTTTGCGAGGCCCACGTGGCAGCGGTGATTAGTGACTGCTTTGTAAGGCGACCTGTCGAGGGCCAGATAGCACAGCAGGTAAGGCATAAAGGCCAGACCCGTGTTCAGTCCCTGGCACCTCATATTGTCATGCCATATGATTCCCTGAGCACCACCAGGCATAATTCCTGAGTGCAGGGACAGGAGTAACCTCGGAGCATTGCTGGGTATAACCCTAAATAAATAAATAAATAAATAAATAAAGCAACTTGTCAAGTTTTTCCCATGTGGTTGTGACCACCCAGCCTCTTTCTGGAATGTCTCAGGAGCATAAACCCCTGGCACATGTGACTGCGGGAAGGTGGAAAGTGGGTTCGCTGGCCTGTCTCCCCTGACCTGTGTCCCCTGGGATCCTTTGACTTTCCCCTGGAGAATGAGCTTTGGGAGGTTCCCTCTATGCCCTCAGTGACCACCTACAACTCCACACCCCTCCCTCGCCATTTCATAATCTTCACTCTCTGGGCTGGAGTGATAGTACATCGGGTAGGGCACTTGCCTCGCACCTGGTGAACCCAGGATGTTCCCAAAGTACCGGCACGGTTCAGGGTGTGAGCAAAAAACTAAAGCAACCTCCTCCAATAAACAAACCTCAACCTGCTTCAATCCTTCCCTTTTTCAGCAAGGGTTTTTGCACCTGTGTTATGTATGTGGTGTTTTTTCTTTTATCTTTTTAACTTTATTTCTTTATTTATTTGCCTTTTGGGTCTACAAAAAGCAAATAAAGTGATGCTCAGAGGTTCCTCCTGGCTCTGCACTCAGGAATTACTCCCTGGTGGTGCTCAGGGGACGATGTGGGATGCCGGGGATCGAACCTGGTCGACTGCATGCAAGGCAAACACCCTCCCGCTGTGCTCTCGCTCCAGCCCCTATGTGGTGCTTCTTATGTTTTTGTTTTTGGCAGTGCTGGGGTGGAGCCCAGAGCTCCACAAGCAGGGCATGTGCTTTACCACTGAGCCATCTCCCTGGCCCCCTAGATACACCTGGTGGGGCTCGGGTGCGGAAGTTCCGGCTTGCAACCCGAGAGCTGCATCTACCCACTTCCTGCACGTAGCTTTGGAGATAAACCATCCAGGGCTGGGAGTTGGGTGGTTGAACTAGAACAGGGAACCCCGGGGATCAGCCCTGTCTGCTCCCTCAAACACTCCTGGGAATGGCAAAAACAAGGTAGAATTTGATGTCCGGAATGATGGTACACAGGGTAGGGCTCTTGCCTTGCTTACAGCTGACCCGGGTTCGATCCCAGCCCCAGTAAAATCACCCGAGCATCACCAGGGGTGATTCCCCAGACAGCTGCAGATGTACCCCAGGACCGCTGGGGGTGGCCCCCAAACAAATGAAAACCAGAATCCTCATTCAACTTTAACTTCTGGGTGTTTTTGGGGTCACACCCAGCTATGTTGAGGCTCTAAGCAGCTAGTATTGAGGCCCTGTGGGCAGGGCCCAGAGGTGGGCCTGTTCTCAGGGCAGTGGAGCTTCGGATGCTCAAGAGCTTACACCCGCATGCAAGACATCTGTGTGTATCCAATGGGAGACTGGCAGGCAAATGACATCTAACGTGAGGGAAGATGTGCCCGGTCTTCTGACCTCTGGCCCCAGGAAGATGGACCCCCGCTGTGTTGGTGTCTTTCTTTGCCTTTCTGCTACAGAGGCAAGGCGGATGCTTCCTACCAAGTCCTTCCCTCTCCTTTCACAGGGATGAAGTCCGGCAAGATCCCGGTCTCCCTCACTCGTGTCGGGGGATTCCTGACCAGGGCCCCGACATGGCGATGCTCAGGGGTTACTCCTGGCTCTGCACGCAGGAATTATACCTGGCAGTGCTCAGGGGACATACGGGATGCGGGGATCGAACCCAGGTTGGTTGTATGCAAGGCCAACGCCCTCCCGCTGTGCTATCGCTCTGGCCCCCTCACCTTTAACTTCGGAAGAACTCCTTCTCCAGAAGCACTCGCCTCCCACGCACACTGCATAGCCCTTCCGCGTTTCTGTCACTGTTGTGGGCGCCTTTTGATGGGGGCAGTGGAAACACAATTTATGTTCCACTCCATTGCGGATGGGCACTTGGGCTGTTACCTGCTTCCTGCCATCTGAGTGCTGTTTTCTCTGATCCTTCTAGAAAAGAGCCCACTGGGGCTGGTGAGCTAGTACGGTGGGCTGGGGCCTAGCCTTGCATGCGGCTGACACAGGTTAAATTCCTGGGTCTGCAAACAGGCCTCTCCCCCCCAGAAGAGCACAGCTGGGCTGGACTCCAAAGCAACCAAAAAAAGTGTCCAAGCTTCCCACGTCTTTCTGGGCCCGGACAGCGGGAGCCTGGCTGAAAGCTGCCTAAGGGTGATGCGGGCTTGGCTGCGGGCACCTGGTAAGCGCAGAGCCAGTGGCACAGCTTCCCCGCGCCCCCAAAGGTAATCGAGACAGCAAGGGGGCCCGTCTGCTCCCACCCCTGGAGCCACCCGGCTTCTTCCTTTCTGCCAATCACACTGATAGACGCAGGTCTGGCCCTCTGCTCTTTATTTGCATTTTCCTCTACATGCATTATTCCAACAAAAACAACACAGCGAAAATCACACACGCTTCTCTGTGTAATGATGGCCACTGTTAAACCTCGGGTCTTTAGGCCCAGCGTTATTGGAATATCTTGCAATTGTAGCCCAGCCGCCCACCCCCCCACCTCCCACCCCACTGTTGAGGGAGCCTTTCCCCAAGAGACTCAGAGCAAGTCTTTTCCAATCCGTGTCCCTTTGGAATGTGGAACTAAGGTCAGTGGGGGCCCCTCAGGAGACAGTTACCAGTACCTGAAAGAATGCAGATTACCCAGGTCTCGGGGACAGCTCCAGAAAGAACCTTCTTCTGGGCAAAACCTAACCTGCTGTGGGACAAGCCTCTAGAGGGAGGCTTTGTCCTGTGACATCAGCCTCTCCTCTTCATCTGGCCCGAAGCCTCCGACCTATGACTCCGCCCAGGATTAAAAACATGTGACAGGGCCGGAGCGATAGCACAGCGGGTAGGGCATTTGCCTTGCATGTGGCTGACCTGGGTTCGAGCCCTGACATCCCATATGGCCCCCGAGCACCGCCAGGAGTAACCCCTGAACATTGCAGGGTGTGACCCAAAAAGAAAAAAAAACAAAATGTGGCTTTGGGGCCCTCAGAAGCAATAGCACAGCAGGAGGGCGTTTGCCTTGCCTCGTCCACCTGGGTTTGATCCCCCACACCCCATATGGGCCCCCTGAGCACCACAGGAGTGACTCCTGAGTGCAGAGTCAGGATTGCTGGTGGGACACATAAACATAACCAAACAGAACAACTCAAAAAGGAAAAAGCCGGTGGCTTATCTCATTTACTCTAGAATTGAGAGTCTAAATTCTAGGTAAGTTACTAAATTTGGTCTCTTTTTTCTCCTACCAATCAATCCGCCCGATACTTAACACACTTGCTCTTTGGCTGCAGCAATAACCCCAAGGTCTGGAGCACCTGTCTTCCATATCCAGGGCCCAGAGTTGGAGCCCAGCACTACAGGACTCCTGCCCACGGCACCACCTGTGCGGCCCCCGTGGGCCCCAGCACTACAGGGCCTGAGCACTGGATGTCCACTGAGCCGTCAGGCCCACCTGGGGGCTGCGTGCCTCCAGGAGTGGCTTCTGGGCCCCAAGCACTGCTTCAGCATCATCCCCCCCAAAGACACCTTCGCGAGAAGGGCCCAGAGCGTGGGGACTTTTCTGTGTGTTCCACACAGTACACGCACTCCAAACAATCACTTGATCACTTGAATCCGTTATTCATCGATTTGCTCGAGCGGGCGCCAGTAACATTTCCATTGGACCCTATCATGTGCCAATGTAGCCCAATGGTATCTGACTCTTTCGGGGTCAGGAAAATATACATTTCTGTTACTGGATTTGGCATATCGAACACTCATCGGACAGCTTGCCAGGCTCTGCCATGCGGGCGCTATATTCTTGTGGGGCTCTCTCAACTCACTCCAAGCAATAAGCTGAAATAAAGCTTATGAACAGCCTGGGTCGCAATGGCTTGGTTTCCGTGGGGCAGGAGTCTCACAGAGTGACTCGGGTCTCCGTGGAGGCAGGATTCCCTGACTGCGGCCCGTGCTCTCCTCTGTATTCACCCTCGAGACATATCACCTCTTTCTCTTTTCTGAAGCTGTTTGCAGAGTTTCCTCCACCCATCAGGGGCCTGCAAATGAGTATCTTCAACATAGGAGCTCTGATCCCAAGACACCTGAACGGAACATCTGGCTGGTGTGTCTGAATGCACAGGGATTGGAGGAGAGGGTGTTTTTGGGCCACACGCAGCAGTGTTCGGGGCTCACTCCTAGCTCTGCTCAGAAATCATTCCTGGAGGCTTGTTTGGACCATGTGTGGCGCTGGGGACTGAACGTGGGTTGGCCATATGCAGGGCAAATGCGTGACTTGCTCTGGGGGGTCTGCAGACAGATCTTATAGGTGACAACCTGACACTGTTTTTTGGCAATACTCACGTGGCAAGGGCATCATAGACAAATGTCCACACCGGACATCCATGTAGATGCCCGCTGTGACCTCGCTCATTGCACACCTATTGCCTTCATTCCAAACATTTAGTTTTGTTATTATTATTTTTTGCTTGGGGGTGGGGTCACACCCAGATGTGCTCAGGACTGACTCATGGTTCTGTGCTCTGGGATCACTCCTGGAGGTAAGTGGACTCTAGGTGATACTGGCCGCATGCAAGACAAATGTCTTAACACCTGTGCTCTCTCTCTGGCGCCCAAATAATGAGTTTTAATAATAGCAGTATTAAGTACTACTACATAGTCATACATACTATTTAGTAGTTTGTCAAGAAAATACGTAGCTCACCCCTGAATTGCACAATAGATTTTATGGTTACTTATTTTTGTTGTTTTTGGGTCAGACCTGGCTATGCTCAGAGGTTATTTCTGACTCTGCACTCAGGCATTACTCCCGGTGGTGCTTGGGGAGCCCTATGAGATGCCGGGGATTGAACCTAGGTCTGCCGCATGCAAGGCAAGCACCCTACCAGCTCTAGTATTGCTCCAGCCCCTGATCATTTTTCTTTCTGAAACTTTTTTTTTTTTGAGTCACACCCGGCGACGCTCAGGGGTTATTCCTGGCTCTGCACTCAGTAATTACTCCTGGTAGTACTTGGGGGGACCATATAGGACACCAGGGATCAAACTCAGGTCGGCCTGGTGCGAGGCAAAGACCCTTCCCACTGTGCTATCGCTATGGCCCCTATTTCTGAGATATTGTCAGGAGTCCAGGGGAGGGCCGGGGCTGGTTCCATGGTGAGAACCATCTGCCTGGCAAGCGTGACTCCGTGGATTCATGCCTTGAGCCAGCCCGGAAGTTTGGCTGCAAAGGTGCATATGGTCTGGGTGCTTGGCCAGGTGTGTGCAAGCACAAGTCTACACGGCCAGTGTCTACATGCCAGAGAAGGGTCTACACCACCAGAAACATGTCTACACTGTCAGACTTATCTACACTGTCAGAGACATGTCTACACCGTCCAGTGTCTATACCACCAAAGAAGTGTCTACACCGCCAGAAATGTGTCTATACCACCAGAAATGTGTCTACACTACCAGTGAGTGTCTACACCACCAGAGAAGTGTCTTCACCGCCAGAAATGTGTCTACATCACCAGAGACATTTAGACACTGCCAGCGATAGGTGTACACTGCCAGAGAAGTGTCTACGCTGCCAGTGTCTACACCATCAGCACAGTGGTGTGTCTATACTGCTAAAGATGTATCTACACCATAGAGATGTGTCTACACCACCAGAGGCGTGTCTATACTGCCAGAGATGTATCTCGCTCCCAGAGTTCACCGTGCTGAGTGTCCATGGGTAAACACAGAGGGTCCCTAGTTACAACAACAGCAGCGGCATGGAAAGGGAGAGAGAGGAAATAAAAGCGGCGTGTTAGACAACTTAAAGAAAACGGGTTCAGGGCCAGGGGAGATACGACAGGGGCTCAGGGGGTTGCCTTGTCTGTAGCCAGCCCTCTTAACTCCCCAGCACCACCGGAGTCACCCTTGAACAGAGCCAGGTGTAGCCCCGAACATGGCCATTCCAAAAGACAAAACTAGGGCTGGAGTGATAGCACAGCGGGGAGGGCGTTTGCCTTTGCACGCGGCCAACCTGGGTTTGATCCCGGCATCCCATATGGTCCCCTGAGCACTGCCAGGAATAATTCGTGAGTGCAGAGCCAGGAGTAACCCCTGAGCATTGCCAGGTGTGACCCAAAAAGCACACACACACACACACACACACACAAAAAGATAAAACTAGAAAGAGTCAGTACATGGAATAATGAGGAGGGCTCCAGGGTGGTGGCAGAGCGGGGAGGGAGCTGGCCTTGCATGCAGCTGACCCAGGTGCAATCCCTGGCACCGCATAAGATCAAAGAGTAAGCCCTGAGCACAGTCAAGTTTGGCTCAAAAACAGGCAAATAGGGGCTGGAGTGACAGTCCAGGGGGGAGGGTGTTTGCCTTGCATGTGGCTGACGCAGGTTTGATCCCTGGCTTCGAACTTAAGGTCCCCTGAGCACTACCAGGAGACACCTCTGAGCATTGCCGGGTGTTACCCAAAAAGCCAAAAACAAACAAAAAAAAAACCCAGCAAACAACCCCACCCCCAAACTGTAATATTTTTTTTTTTCTTTTTGAGTCACACCGGCAATGCTCAGGGGACCATATGGGATGCTGAGGATCAAACCGGGTCAGCGTGCTAGGCAAACACCCTATCCGCTGTGCAGTCCACTCCGGTCTCCCGAAAAACGTAATAATTAAGAGCACAAAGTTAAATCCTGCCTCTGTGTGACCCAAGCAGGAAAGCTGCTGTGCACCCCGTTTTCTCATCCACTCGCTGGCAGAGAAGGATGAGTTTTTGAGACGCAGCGTTGCCCAGAATGGCACCCTGCACGGGCTGGCCTCCCCAGGGGCGAATAATCATTGTTTATAATAACAGGGTGAGCTCCAGCAATCTTAATCACGGCGCACCGAGCATTGGGCTCTGCGTCGGGGCGGACCTGGAGCTCTGTGTGGAAACCGTAGAAGCAAACAAGCACCGACGGACGTTACCCAGCACTCCCACCCGATCAGACCCGTTTTCATCCACAATTTAATATTACTCACTCAATAGTACCCGAGTAATTGCTTTGTTTTTTTGAGAGCGAGAGATGAAAATATTCCTAATTAGCGCTGATGAGCCACGGCCTCGTGTCCCTGGAGCATCTCGCTCGGGTTGTGCTTCCACGGCTCCTGCTTAGACACCTCTGCTTCTGCGTGGTGGGCGCAGGCATGAGAGACGATGTTGGTGCATCTGATAACGTGTTTCCTGTGTGTGTGTGTGTGTGTGTGTGTGTGTGTGTGTGTGTGTATGTGTGTGTTGGTGTGTGCGGGAGGGAGGCCACAGGTAGGGATGCTCAGGGGTTCCTCCTGGCTCTGCACTTCGGGGATCACTCCTGGTAGGCTCAGAAGAACCACATGGGATGCCGGGGATCGACCCAGCTTGGCTGCATGTGAGGCAAACGCCCCTCCCACAGTGCGGTTGCTCTGACTGCTTGATAAAGCCTTTCTGAGCACACACGGTTGCCTGGCTCTGCTCTACGTGAGGGATTGAGACAGAGGGTTCCCACAGGAAAGAAAATGAGCGAATGCGTCTATTTGCAGTCAAGACGAAATGGGGTTGGCGGTGGTGGGGGGCAACACGGGGAGGGGTGGGAATAGAGACGTTTGACCTCTGAGCTAAAATCCTAATGGATTAGATCTGGCAACAATTAGGGAGAGAAATTCCTGGAAAAAACAATAGTAAAGACTTGAGGGAGATCAACTTTGGGATGTGTGAAGCTATGTTAGGCGATTCAGTGACTAGTTGGTTCCCAATAAAGGAAAAAAAGCACTTGTAAAAATTTGGGAATAGGGGGCCGGAGTAATAGCACAGTGGGCAGGGCGTTTGCCTTGCACACAGCCAAACAGGGTTCGATCCTCGGCATCCCATAGGGTCCCCCAAGCACTGCCAGGAGTAATTCCTGAGTGCAGAGCCAGGAGTAACCCTTGAGCATCGCTGGGTGTGACCCAAGAAGAAAAAAACTTGGTAACAGGACTGCAGCAATAGTCTAGTGAGTAGGGTGTTTGCCTTGCATGTGGCTGACCCGGGTTCAATCCCGGCATCCCATATGGTCCCCGAGCACTACCAAGAGTGATTCCTGAGCTCAGAGCTAGGAGTGACCCCTGAGCATTGCCAGGTGTGCCTCCAAAACAAACCAATGAAAACAAAACACACAAAAAATATGGGAACCAACACCCCCTCAAAAGTCCAAGCTAGGGCTGGAGACATAGTACAGTGGACAAGGCCCTTAACTTGCAGACTGACCAGATTCAAGCCCTGATACTCCGTATGGTCCCCTGACCACTGCCAGGAGTGATCCCTGAGTGCAGAGCCGGGAGCAAGCGCTCAGCACTGCTGGTGGCCCCCTCCCTGACAAAAGTCCAAGTTTACCGTGTTGTATTTGATATATATGCCAAATACCAGTAACAATTATAGACCTCATTCCGGAATGGATTGAGGCTCTTTATGTTCCTGGAGCAAGCAGATGCCTTGGGCTCTACTAGCATGAGACAGGACATATGGAGATGTTACTGGGGCCCGCTCGATCAAATCGATGAGGAACGGGAAGACAGTGATCTACCTGAACGGAAGTTAAAAGAAATTGAACCGTTTCCCCCTTCTGACTAGAAGTGATTGAACGCTGAGACCTGGCCAAGGGCGAGCCAAAGTGTGACCCTAGTTCTCCTCTGCGCCAGCCTCCCAGAGCCACCCCGGGCGAGAGTCGCGGGGACCTTGTTAAATGCAGATTCTGAGCCCGGAGTGTCTCGGGCGTTTCTCCTGGATACGGATCACCGGGACCTTGTTAAGGAGCAGAATCTGGCTTCAGCACTTCTCAGCCTTCCTGTGCCCGGACCGACCTGGGAGCTCGTTAAATGCAGGTTCTGGGCAACGAACACCCCTCAGAGGCGCTCAGCCTTGCGCCTTGTAGGGAAAGAATATAGAAACCCTGACACATTCCCCTTCTTTCACCAGAGACACTGACCCCCTCCCTGGGGCAAGCGGGCAGGTGAACTAGTACCTAATCGCTGGGAGCGTGACTGTTCGTAGGCACTTTGGGGACGAGCTGGCCAGAGAAGGTCCAACGTGCTCTGCCAGTGATTGACTTCCTCTGTCTCTGGAGAATGCTGTGCAAGACTTGCCCAAGGCTGGTTCACGGTAATGCCAATTGTTACAGAAAGAAAAAAAATTTAAAGTAAGAAAGAGGTTGACGGCTCTGATGTTTAAGCACACTCTGAAATACTGGGCAGGAAGGAAAGGAGGGAATGAGCTTTCTCCACAGGAGCAAGGCTGCTACCTCAGCCGCCAGTTCTGTGGACACGTGGTCTCACACTTACTCGGATATGCGCATGGGGGCAGAAGTGAAAGAGACGCAGCGGGGAGGGGGGTGTCACACACTTGCTTCTACGTTAAAACAAGGTGGGGTCCTGGGAGGCAGGACTGGACGACCCCAAGTTTTCACGAGTGTGTAAGGGAACGTTAGTCTTCGTAAGATCCTTGTTTTTTTGCTGCTTGCTCCTCTGGGATTTATTTCAGACTGACAAAGGCACATAGTTTATCAGGTACAGCGCTGTCAAGGGCATCATCATTATCAGTGATGATATCAAAAATTATAAAACATAGTACTTTATAATCTAAGCATATGCTTGGAAACATGTTTGGCATATGTTTAGGGTAAAGATGATTTTTACATTTAAAATTTATTTATTTATTTATTTTTTGCTTTTTTGGGTCACACCCAGCAATGCTCAGGGATTACTCCTGGCTCTGCACTCAGGAATTACTCCTGGTGGTGCTTAGGGGACCATATGGGATGCCGGGGATCGAACCGCGTCAGCCGTGTGCAAGGTAAACGCCCTACCCGCTGGACTATAGCTCTGGCCCTTTTTACATATTTTTTGGTTTTAAAACATATTCCAAACTTCTGCAGACACGGCACAGATATCGATAACATTCCAAACTTCAACAGGAAAGTGGCACAAAACTCCGTGATAATAATATCACTCAATATTATTGGTCTAAATTCACCAATTAAGAGACACAGCATTGCAGGATGGATTAGAAGATTAGAATGCAAGAAAATAGATGCTTATAGTATATAAATGCAAATTTATTTTTCTTTTTTGGGTCACACCCGGCAATGCTCAGGGGTTACTCCTGGCTCTATACTCAGGAATTATTCCTGGAGGTGCTCGGGGGATCATATGGGATGCCGAAGCTTGAACCCAGGTCGGCTGCATACAAGGCAAATGCCTTCCCTGCTGTACTATCACTTTGGCCCAGAGAATATATTTCATTACTAATTTTTAAGTAAAAAGTAACGATTAGAGACCAATGGCATCTGGTTACTTTAGGAATATGAAGAGCCTCAAACTGTTCGTTCAGGGTCTTGACAAAGAAGTCTGACCATCATGCCATTAGGCTACACTGGCACGTGATAGGGTCAAATGGAAATGTTACTGGCACTCGCTCGAGCAAATAGATGAATAATGTGATGTCAAGTGATCAAATGATCAAATGATTAGAGACTGGAGCGATAGCACAGAGGGTAAGGCATTTGTCTTGCACCGCAGCTGACCCGGGTTCGATCCCCAGCATCCCGTATGGCCCCGGAAGCACCTCCAGGAGTAATTCCTGAGTGCAAAGCCAGGGAGTAACCCCTGAGCATCGCCAGATTGACCCAAAAAAGGGGGAAAAAAGTAATGATTAGGCTGGAGAGATAATATAGACTGACCCCAGTTTGATCCCCAGCACTCAATAGAGTCTCCTGAGTCCAGAAAGGAATGGTCCCCTGTCGGGGCGTTCCGCCGGGGGTCCCCGACAGTGCCGGGAAGCGAGTTCCCTTCTACCTCCGAAGCCGGCGAGGAGCGGATGAAAACTCAGGAATCCGATGCAGTTTTAAAAGGCTTTACTTATCACAGGTTCAGGCATACAAATCAGCAAAAGGAAAAGCCCGATGCTTAGGATTCCAGGCTAGAACCCCAGCCACGTGTAGGCCAAGATGGCGACCACCACGTGTAAAAGCTTCCAAGGGGAATGAGACGCTCACAAGGAGAGATCCCACAAAGAAGAAGGAGATGAGAGCGGGAACCGGCTAGTTTATATCCCTGTAACTCAGACCTTCCTCCCACTGTTATGGAAAGCAGGGAGGGTCCAATGCCCTTAGGTAATCCCTCCCTGCACCTCACCTAGGGCCTTTACTATGCTAATTTTTTGAGCCGAAATCTGCTTGGGAATGCCTTTGTAGTGTAGAGAAGGGGGCTTCTGAGATGGCATGTCTCTGTACCAAAGACCAACACCAATGCCAGTTAAATATTTCTCCAAGCCTTCACAAGTCTCCTCTACTTCATTGTAGTTTTATATTTTAGTTGCCTTTGAGTATATCAGAGAGCCATGCTTGTTTGCTTGGAAGCAAACAGCATTTCTCTCTGGTCTAATTACTTAGGTGTCCTACGTGGCCAGGCTAATATGCTGGTAAGATCTAGCTAGTCCCACGATGATTGTGGTAGCATGGGAGAATATTTATACCAGCTAGTACAGCATACATGGTCGGATAAACTGCCGCATTTAGACTACCCCCTTATCTACGGAGTGATTTGCGGGGAGGCAATCCAGAGCAGATGCAGCGGCCCTTAGGAGTCCTGCAACAGTCCCCTGTGCACAGAGCCAGGAGTAAACCCTGAGCATTTACGGGCATGGCTCAAAAACCCAAACTCCCAGCCCCAAGTAATTGCCAGTTAATTAGTTGGCAGTGCGGTTCCTCCGTGGAACCACGTCCGCAAATGCCTTCCCCCAAATGCTGGGACGGACTTTTGTGTTCAGTCTGTTGTGGGTGAGCCAAGGTGCAGTGTAGCCTGCTGCGCTCTGGGAGAATGTGATCAGAGCCGCTCAGGGAGACAGGTCACGGAGTTCCCGGCCAGCTCCAAAAGAACCTTGATCCAGAGAGCATTATCTTAAGGCGTCTCTGTCTTCAGAGGCTAGAGACACAGTGCAGCGACCAGGGCACCGCCTTTGCCTGCAGCCGACCGGGTTTCATGCCTGGCATCCCAAACGGTCCTCTGAGGCCCTCCAGGGATGACTCCTGTGTGCAGAGCCAGGAGTAAGTAAGCCCTGAGCCTGAGCAGCCGTGACCCCCAAACACAAACAAAGCCAGAGAGAGGAATCTCAGTTACAGGGCAAGCACCGAAGGCCGGTTTGGGCCTAGAATTCACCCCCACCTCTCCACGTGAGACTCCTCCTCTCTTCTGCAGTTCCCCGCCCCTCGCCAGGTCCTGACCCAAGATCTAAAGTGGTTTGTCCCATCTGCTCTAGGATGGACGGCCACAGAAATTCTTCCGTGGATGGGATTAATTTTGGTCTTTTTTTCTCCTACTAATCTGCCTGATGGCAATGTTTGGTTGCTTTTTGCATTTTGTATTGCTTTGGTGTTTGGCCCATAGCCTGCCTGCCGTACTATTTCTCCAGCCCCTAAGTTAATGCTTTTGAAATCTTACAATTTGGCCTATGGATAAAGTATATAGAACATCCAGACACGTGGACCTCAGGGTGTTGCCGGGTATAAGAACACTAGCCTTGTGGGTGTGAGGCACTGACTTCCATCCCCTGAGCTGTACAACCCCCAGAAAACAAAGACGACACATACACGCGAGGCAAGTACCACAACAGCCCCATGACCCGGGTCTGGCCTAGAACACTCTTGGGACTAAGGAAACCCACACAGGCCTGGGGGCAGAGGCCTTCTCAGCACCTGCTCTGTCCCCACCAGTTCTAACGCTGTGCATTTATTACTAAATAATTCTTTGCTGCCTCGTGATGCTTTTCGGAACCACGGGAGCAATTTCCCTGCACTCATTTCTGCCGGAGAGATTTAACATGTGGCTGTAGGTGGCTACAATTCAATTCATTCCTTCTCACTTCCTGCGAGTCCACAGCAGGAGCACTCGGCATTAGCTGGGCACCTTCCCTCCTCTCACTTGGTAATTAGGAGCCAAGATCTCCTGACGGTGGGGCCCCGCCCAGAACCTGCATTTAACGAGCTCCCAGGTCGGTCCGGGCACAGGAAGGCTGAGAAGTGCTGAAGCCAGATTCTGCTCCTTAACAAGGTCCCGGGTGATCCAGATCCAGGAGAAACGCAGAGACACTCCGGGTCAGAATCTGCATTTAACAAGGTCCCGAGCGGCTGTTTCACATGGCCAGACTGAGACAGCGGGGCGGGGAGGAAGAGGATGACAGTCAAGTGTCCTAGAAAAGGCCAATGAGCCCCGAGGTGGCGGCTTTGTCTTGTATTCCCGATAGTGAGTACAATTTCTTTTTGCTTCACTAATTTATTTTTTGCAGTGTTGAGGAGTGAACTCTGCAAGCAAGGCATGTGCTTTGCTACCATCCAGTCATATTTTTTTGGGGGATATACCTGGCTATGTTGAGGGGCAGCTCCTGGCTCTTCACTCAGGAATTACTCCTGGCAGTGCTCAGGGGACCATATGGGGTGCGGGGATTGAACCTGAGTTGGCCAGGTGCAAGGCGAACGCCCTCCCGCTGTGCTATTGCTCTGGTTCTATCAAGAATTATTCCTGGTTATGCTCAGGGAACCATATGGGATGCTGGGGATTGAACCCAGGTCGGCACATGCGAGGCAGTGTCTTACCCTGTGTGCTAGCCTCCAGCCCCTAGGATCACTTTCTCTAAAGAAATAAAAGTCCCTCTTTGTTTTGGAAATCAATAACTGTGACAGTGGGAAGTGGTGGGTGACGGGATCCACTTTGCTTACAGAGGAGAAAAATGTAAGAGAAACATGGGTTGATTTATTCCAAGCAATGCTGAGAGTGAGTGGCCTTTCCCGCCTGGACAGTTTCCCTCCCAGTGTAACATAAAACCTCAGTGGCAGGACTGAGGAACAATAGTACAGCAGTCAGGGTCTTGCATGTGGCAAAGCTGGGCCGCGCACAAGCTAAACGCCCTCAGCACTGTGCTGTTGCTCCAGCCCCGGCTTCTGTACTTCCTGCTGTTTCAGATTGAGGTTAGGCGGCCCAAGGTGGAAAGCCCCCGTGGCTAGACTCCAGTACCGGGCAACCTCAGATCACATCAGCCCCCAAAACAAGGACGGGGTTACAGCAGTAAAGGCCACAGGAGGCCCACGGGAGCAATGTCCACTCACACTCCGTCCTCTGAGCCCATTCTCGCTCAAGAAGCCAAGAGAAAAATCTCCGTTACAAAGCGTTCGGTTGTCAATGGCTCTGAGGAAAAGTCTTCTAAAGGCCATGTAAAAGAAAAAGAAGGAAAGGAAAAGAAAAGGAGAAGTAGCTGCAGTGCCCACAGCACCCACATTCCAGACGCAACCCCGAGTTCTGGGCTCCCCGGAAAAGCCCCAGACACTGGTAGGTTTATCCCGGCTCCTGCTGGGTTAGAAGAATGTAGAGAAAGACGGAAGCATTTTGGCCTGTGGACGAGGCTCCCAGCAAAGATGTTATCTTGGAATTCCCACAGCTGCCTCTGCCCACTGAGATGGAACAAACTAGAGCTTTTGTTGGGACCTGGGCAGACCCAACGGGCACGGGGAGACCTGCTGGGTCCCCCAGAGAGTTCCCGGGAGCCCAGGGGTGCCGACTGCAAGAAGATTCCTGCAAACAAGCCCCGTTTGGCGGGGCTGGAGCGCCACGTGCCTGGTGTACTGAGCAGTGTCCCTGTCTCTGCACTCCTGGTTGGCTGCCCGGAACCGCAAGGGATGCTGGGGATGGAACCGGGCCGGCAGAGTTCAAGGCAAGCGCCCTACCCGCTGCACTATCTCTCCAGCCTCGAGCACCCCAATCTTGTTGCTGAAAAAGTGGGACCACCACCAAAAAGCCCCAGATAAACACCGTTTCTCCTCCAGTCTGATAGCTTCAGAAACTGGCTGAGGGAAGAACATCCCTGTCACCCTCTTTTTTTCTTAGGCAACATTGGAATTTTGTCTCCCCTTGGCTGGTTTTGGGGGGCATCCACAGAACTGGTCACGTGGGTATCAACACTGTCAAGGACACATCTGCGGAACTGAAAGATCAGGAACCAGAGGGATAGTACAGTGGGGAGGGTGGTTGTTTGCACGCAGTTGATCTGGGTTCGATCCCCAGCACCCCATATGGTGTCCTGAACACGGCCAGGAGTGATCCCTGAGCACAGAGTCAGGAGTAAGCCTTGAGGGGCCGGAGCAATTGCACATTTATCTTTTTACGAGGTCGACCTGGTCCGATTCCCAGCATCCCCTATGGTCCCTGAGCACCACCAGGAGTTATTCCTGAGTGCAGAGCCAGGAATAATCCCTGAGCATTGCTGGGTGTGACCCAAAAAGAAAAAAAAAAGAGTAAGCCTTGGGTCTTGCCAGGCGTGGCCTGACCAACCAACAAAGCACTGACTCTCAGCAGAGAGGAGGGGAAATATTATCCCCAATGGGGTCTCTTATCTCGGGACACCCAAGGGAGACCTAGAACTAGAAGTCGGAGTAGAGACATGCACGGCGGGCAGAGAATAAGAACGGTGGTGAACACTGCAGGTTTCCGTTTTGGTACACCTAAGTGAATGATGCTGGTTTGGGAATGAAAATACAAAAGCTCTACCAATGGGCAGGAGAACTCGATGAACTCTTGGACATCAACTCGGAACACTGGCCAGGAAAACACAGGATTCCAGCAGGGGGTGCAGAGAGGGGGGCGACTTCAAGGAAGAGAGGGAGACCTGTCAAAGTCATCGTCAAATCTGGAGAGTGAAAAGCGGCAGAATGGCTACGCGTATAGGAACTTTTAAGAGAAAAGGGGAATTCTACGGAATATTTTAAGTGAGTGATACTGGGTGACGGTTTCTATGAAAATGCAAATGGCTTGGGTTCTTCTGCCGAAGATAAGCCGATAAAGGTGCTGAACAAGAGGCACCCAAGACAGAGGCCAAAGAGACGAAGCAGACAGAGAGTGGGTGCACCATCTAGTTATGATTTATGAGAAAGTGTAACTGAAGGTCAACGGGTGGAGAGAACTGGCAGGGAACAAAGACTAAAGGTAAAATTAGCAAAGACTCTGGGGCCGGAGCGATAGTACAGTGGGGCAGGTATTCGGCCTACATTTGGCCGACCTGGGTCCAATCAATCCCGGTATCCCATAGGGTCCCCTGAGCACTGCCAGGCTAATTCCTGAGTGCAGAGCCCGGAATAAGCCTTGAGCATTGCCAGGTGTGATGCAAAAAGCCAAAAGAAAAGACTGTATCAGGGCTAAAGACCTACATATCAAACAAAATGGAAACTACTGAAAGAGGTTATCCGTAATGTACAAAAGGTTTCTTAGCTGTAATGTTAGAAACGTTTAATTAAAAAATAAACTAAATTACTAAAAACCAGTGAGGGCTTTTAAAAATTCCTCTTTCAAAATTTGTCAAATGGATAAAAACTAAAGAAGCTTAGAGCTGGATACAGCAAATAGGATTGATTCATAGATAGATACCCATCAGCGAATAGGATTGATTCATAGATAGATACCCATCAGCGAATAGGATTGATTCATAGATAGATACCCATCAGCGAATAGGATTGATTCATAGATAGATACCCATCAGCGAATAGGATTGATTCATAGATAGATACCCATCAGCTGAATAGGATTGATTCATAGATAGATGCCCATCAGCGAATAGGATTGATTCATAGATACCCATCAGTTATGAACAGTAATGGGCTGACTTCTTGGCTATTAAATAAAACTAATAAGTTACTAAGAGCACATAGTTTGTAGGTCACATTCTCAGGCCAAAACCCATTAATATCAGAAACCACAAACCAGCATAGAGTTTCACAAATTGTAACCACTTGACAATAATAAGAAACATTCCATTTTGATTTAAAAATTAAAAAAAAATTACTGATGGGGTACATCGGTAATCAGAGTTTACTCCTGGCTTTGTGCTCACGGGCCACTCCTGGTAGGGCTTGGGGGAACCATAGACGGTGCCCAGGATGGAACCCGGGTTGGCTGTGTGCAAGCCAAGCCCCCTACATGCTGGACTCTGGCTCCAGTCTATAGATAGTTTACTTTTGCTGGGCTGGAGAGAAACTACAGAGGGTAAAGCACTTGCCTTGCACGAGACCAGCCTAGGTTCAATCCCCAGCATCCCATATGGGTCCCCCACCTCCCTCAGCACTTCCAGGAGTAATTCCTGAGTGCAGAGTTACTCAAAAGGCAATCATCCCTCCAATGGGGTTTTCATCACACTGCTTTGGGAAATCCTACATTCATACAAATTAAGATTAGAGACGCAGGCTGGAGGGAGAGTGCAGCGGGTAAGGTGGGTGCTCGCTTGCGGCTTACCTGGTTCAATACCTAGCATCGTTTGGTCCTGAGCTTCCCCAGGGGGGACCCCCGAACACAGAGCCAGGAATAGCACCAGAATACTGCAGGGATGGCCCCAAAACCCAAAAAGAAAACTAATTACAGTCACTGTAGAGATGCCAGTTGTATCCATGTTGTTTAGGGTTTTCTGACAAGTGAAAAAATAAAATAAGTATAAGAAGTCAAGAAATAAGGGGCCGGAGCGATAGCCCAGCGGGTAGGGAGTTTGCCTTGCACGCGGCTGGCCCATGCCGCCCGGGTTCTATCCCTGGTATCCCATATGGTCCCCCGAGCACCGCCAGGAGTAATTCCTGAGTGCAGAGCCAGGAGTCATCCCTGAGCATCGCCGGGTGTGACCCAAAAAGCAAAAAAAAAAAAAAAAAAAAAAAAAAAAAGTAAAGAAATAAAACAACCATAAATGAGATGCCAATCAAAATCATTATAAATTGTATCTATTGGAGACCAAGAGTTTTTAATAAAAAATGGATTGCCAGTTAATAAGAATTTTTGATAGGATAATCAATAGAGCCAAATATAATATAGTCTTTATTTGCTTGTAGTAAATATTTAAAAACAAAAAAATGGGACCGGAGCGATAGTACAGTGGGTAGGGCATTTGCCTTGCACACAGCCAACCCAGGTTCGGTCCCCAGCATCCCATATGGTCCCCAAGCACTGTCAGGAGTAAATCCTGAGTGTAGGGGGCCGGAGCGATAGCCCAGCGGGTAGGGCGTTTGCCTTGCATGAGGCAGGCCTGTGGCCGGCCCGGGTTTGATCCCTGGCATCCCATATGGTCCCCCAAGCACCGCCAGGAGTAACCCCTGAGCATCGCTGGGTGTGACCCAAAAAGCAAAAAAAAATACCCTGAGTGAAGAGCCAGGAGTAACTCCTGAGCATCACTGGTTGTGACCCCCCCAAAAAATATATGATTTGTGATTATAATAAAATTGCAGTATAATAAAATATATAAATTTTATATAACAATAGCTCATTATATACAATGAAACTTATATAACTTGGGGGATTTGGCCATGCCAAGGGCTTACTCCTGGCTCTGACCTCAGGGGTCATGTGATATTGTCAAAATAGAGGTGAAGGGGCCGGAGTGATAGTACAATGGTAGGGTGTTTGCCTAGCATGCGGCCAACTAGTATTCGATCCCTGGTATCCCATATGGTCCCTCGAGCACTGCCAGGAGTAACCCCTGAGCATCACCAGATTTAACCCCCAAAAAAGCAAAAAAAAAAAAGTGACCAGATGAGCAGAACTAAACAGATTCCAGAAATAGATCCAAGTTCCGGAAGTTCCCCTCAAGGTGAATTAGGATTTCTGCTCCGAGGACAGTAGTATTTTACTTAACAAGCGTTCCTGGTATAGGTGGGCAGTTAAGCCTCCACAGAGCCCAGGTATCAATGAGAATTTTTTTTTTTTTTGCTTTTTGGGTCACACCTGGCAATGCTCAGGGGTTTCTCCTGGCTCTGCATTCAGGAATTACTCTTGGCGGTGCTCGGGGGACCATATGGGATGCCGGGGATCGAACCCGGGTGGCACAGGCCAGCCACATGCAAGGCAAATGCCCTACCCGCTGGGCTATTGCTCCGGCCCTCAATGAGAAATTTGGCTGCTGGATGATGCAAAGGACAATCTGACAGCCAACACACACTCGATTCAAGGGCAAAGGCAGAGCACTGCAGGCAACACAGACCATAGATAAGTTCTGAGTCCGAGAGCAACACTGCTGCTGGGTTGCCCTCGGGTAGGTCTGTCTCTGGAGCCTTCTTAGGATGGGGGTGGGTCGAGTCCCTGCCCTGCCAGAAGGCCCAGCGCCCACCCATGCCCAACTTTGCCCGACATCAAGTGGCTTTACGACTAATCTCCAAGAGACGCCAAGATGCTGACTCATCCTGGTTCCACAGTGCCTGAGGTGTGTGGCCGCATACGAGGCCACCACGACATCTCCAGCTCTCAGCGGTGATGGCCCAGAAGCAGAGCAAATTGGATGGGAAAGTGGTGTAGAAGCCCGCTAAGCTCAGTGAGCAAAAACAGTAACCCAGAAGGCTCAGTTAGCACTAACAGTGTGGCAAATTCTCAATGACCTCAGTAACACCAATGTGAGATTCATGTAACAAGCAACATAAAGTAGATTATTTGTGCCTATTTAGGGGGCAGGCCAGGTGGATGGGAAACTGGGGACACTGGTGGAGGGAAGGTCACACTGTTGGTGGGATTACTCACTACCTAAAACAATTGTATTATAGACAACTTGGTACATCACTGTGTTTAAATAAAGTTTCAAACATTAAAAAAAGATCTCTGAAATCTAATTTGAAAATAAAACCTGAAGAAATAGTGCAGAGGCTGAGAGCACCTGCCTTGGAAGCATATGGTCACAGATCCAACCCCCAGAGACCCACATGAGCCAACAGGACCTTGCAGCATGACTGTATTTGCTCTCAGATTTTTGTTCATGCATGTGTGATCACCACAGAAAAGGAGTGTGACCCCCTGGTAAGCACAATTGCCCACATAAAGGAGGGCAAACCAAGTGTGCAAGCACCACAACCAGGCGTGCGTGTGGTCTTGGTCATTGCAGCAGCATTAGCCACAGAGGAGGGCAGTGGGGGAAAGAACAAACATTGCTAATACTACAAGCTGCTACTACCAGTGTTAGAAATATACAGGAAGACAGGGCTGGAGCAATAGTACAGCGGCTCACGCACTTGTCTTGCACAGAGCTGATCTGGGTTTGGTTCTCAGCACCCAAGTATGGTACCCTCAAACCTCACCTGGAGTGATCCCTGAGTGCGGGCCAGGTGTAAGCCCTGAGTATCACATGGCCCCCAAATAAAACAGAAAACCAAACAAAAACTATACATTAAAAGTTAACATAGACGCTAGGAACAACTCACACGGAACCTAAGAAGTGGTTCTCCCGGGCCTGTGGCACCCCCAGGGAAGCCAGAGGCAAAGTACAGCAGGGAGAAGCCTCAGTAACGACAACAGCAACCTTGAGCTCAGGCCTCCAGGCTCCCAACCCACCAAAGGAGAAAATGGACGGATCTGTTGGAAGCTCACAGCAGTGCAAAGGCAGGTGCTCTGCACATCAAAGGTGTGCAGAGAGGTGGGAACGGAGCTGGGAACAGGCCTCCTGAGCAGAGAACTGGTACCTGCATCTGACCCTCCCAATTTTGAAGGGCTGAGCCCCTGGGCTTGGTGATGGGGGTCTCTACCACAGATGAGAGCACCATCTTGTTGGGGGCCACACCCAGTGCTGCTCTGGGCTTACTCCTAGCTCTGCTCTCAGGTATCACTCCCGGCAATGCTCGGGAAGCAAATTAAATCCAACACGGACGAACCATTGTACTGCGTTCCAGAGGTCAGAGACAGGATTGTTGGGAACTGCTGCAGCGCAGAGCAGAGCTGTTATGTGGAACAATAGAGCAAGTGGCTGGGAATTGTGTACTACGCGATACAAAGGGTACAGAAGCAGAAAGTTTTCTTAGGTGGTCTTTTGGGAATGTGTCTGTTGGCACAAACAGAAGCAAGGTAACATTGCTAAGTGGGGAGGTGGGTGAAGGCACAGGGAGATAAGAATTCTGGGCTTGGGTGGTTTTTGTGAAAATCTCCATAGAAAATCCTATTTTCAGTAATTCACTGTTGCTGTAGAAATATGAAATAAATCCAGATACCCGTGAGTGTGTGTGTGTGTGTGTGTGTGTGTGTGTGTGTGTGTGTGTGTGTCTATGTATGTTGGGAAAGCAGCAGGTAATGGAGAAAGAAGTAAAATAACAGACAAAAAGATAAATAAAATGACAATGAACTAGTATTGATGATTCAACTCTAACTCTCTCTGGGACAAAATATTTATATACATAAGCACAACAAAAAATGAGAAGCAAGTTTATCAAAATAATCACAATTTGAGTTGGAGAGTACAGGAGATAAGTCTCTTGCCTTGTGTGAGGCTGACTCTGGTCCTATTATTTATTTGTCTGCTCATTCATTCATTCATTCATTCATTCATCCATCCATCCACCCATCCATCCACTCATTCATTCATTCATTCATTCATTCATTCCTTCCTTATTCTGGGGTCACATGTGGCGATGCTCTTAGGAATCACACCTGGTGCGCTCAGGGGTCATATGGGATGTCGGAGAATAAAATCTGGGTTGCTGCATGCAAATCTGTGGCACCACATGTGGTTCTCTGAGAACCACCAAGGGACACTCGTGATCACAGAGTCAGGAAGAGTCCCCAGCACCACCAGGGGTGGCCCCAAAGCCACAAACAAAAATCACAAGAACCCCCAAACCAAAGCAAACAAAAAAATCCCAAACAAAATACAATATTTACCTCTGGATAGTAAGACTTTTTTTTTTTTTTTTTTTTTTTTGGGTCACACCTGGCGATGCTCAGGGGTTTCTCCTGGCTCTGCACTCAGGAATTACTCCTGGCGGTGCTCGGGGGACCATATGGGATGCCGGGGATTGAACCCGGGCCGGCACAGGCAAGCCACGTGCAAGGCAAACGCCCTACCCGCTGGGCTATCGCTCCGGCCCCTGGATTGTAAGACTTTTAGCAACTAATTTCTTTCTTAATACAATGCATTTTCCTTCTTTTCTACCTTAAACATACATTTCATTTATAATAATCAGGGATAATTCTTTAAAAGCTAAACAAAATTGGGGCATCCTGGGAAAAAGGGCTTTTGCAAGCATCGTGACATTGGAAGCTTCCCAGTTAAGATTCGCCAGCGGGAACTTGGCTCGCGCCGGGCCCAGCTGACTATGGGGTCCCGAGGAGGGCAGATGGGTTTTGGGAGTTGACCCATCGCCTCTGGGGGTCCCGGAAGCAGCCGGATGAAACTCACCCATCACACTAGCCACCGTTTTCGCTCTCCTGACGCTGGGAAACTGCCTCACGACCAGATTAACAGAGCAAAAACGAGTTCGAGCCCAGGTTGACCGCAAGCGGCCGCGGTCCACTAAAATAGTGAAACAGTAGTGTCTTTTAATGCACTGCATTCCACTAAGAGCAGGAATGTTTGTTGGGAAGGAGATATAAAGAGGAAAGAAATGACATACAGAATCTGCCAAGTAGTTGAGGTGTGGGAGGGGGGGGGAGGTGGGGACATTGGTGATGGGAGATGGGTTTTGGGTGGAGGGATGCGTGTTGGAACACTGTAGAACCAAAACTCTACATGACATCTTTCAATTGTATGTCTAAAATGTTGTAATAATATTTGGGGGGAAAATAATAAAATTAAACTAAAAAAAAAAGATTCACCAGCGGGGGCCGGAGCAATAGCACAGCAGGGAGGGCGTTTGCCTTGCACGCAGCTGACCTAGGTTTGATCCCGGCATCCCATATGGTTCCCGAGCACTGCCAGGAGTAATTCCTGAGTGCAGAGCCAGGGGTCACCCTGAGCATTGCTGGGTGTGACCCAAAAAAAGAAAAAAAGATTCACCAGGGGCCGGAGCGATAGCCCAGCGGGTAGGGCGTTTGCCTTGCACGTGGTCGGCCAATGCCGGCAAGGGTTCGATCCCGGCATCCTATATGGTCCCCCGAGCATCGCCAGGAGTAATTCCTGAGTGCAGAGCCAGGAGTAACCCCTGAGCATTGCTGGGTGTGACCCAAAAAGCAAAAAAAAAAAAAAGATTCACCAGTGGAGCATTTTTTCTAGATACTTAAAGCAACATAATAATTTTATAATAATCACTAGTGTATTATGTAACATTTATATAAATTCATTAATAAAGTTATTAAAAAGATCCCCTCTCAGTGCCAGTCTTTTCTTTCTAGACCACCCTTATCAATTATTACTGCTAACATGAAAATCAGACACAGCCTGGCAATTAAAAAAATTGGTGACTGATGAGATCTGTGCTAAAATCTTCAAATACCAGCCAATGCAAACTCGCTATTTTAAAGGGGTAACAACAATCCACAGACCTTAGGTAATCATTTGCTTTTTGGGTCACACCTGGCAGCGTTCAGGGGTTTCTCCTGGCTCTGCACTCAGGAATTACTCCTGGAGGTGCTTGGGGGCCCCTATGGGATTCCAACGATCGAACCCAGGTTTACTGCTTACAAGGCAATGCCCTATTCATTGTACTATCGCTCAGGCCCCAACATTTGCTAAGTATAGCCAAAGGGGAATATTTCATGCAAAACGAGAGGGTCTGCACGCCAGTTCTGATGGAGCATCCAGAAGAACAGAGTAGGCTTTCTCCTGATTATCAGTCTGCTCCTCTCACCTTTGCTCCTCACCAGTTCATGATGGCAGGATGTAAATTTATTTATTTACTGCTTTTTTGGGTCACACCTATCAATGCTCAGGGGTCCCTCCTGGCTCTGCACTCAGGAATTACTCCTGGTGATGCTGGGGACCATATGGGATGCCGGAGATTGAATCCGGATTGGCCCCGTGCAAGGCAAATGCCCTCCCCGCTGTGCTATGGCTCCGGCCCCAGGATGTGAATTTAGAGCAACTCTAAGTGGTCCAACTACTGCTCCAGGCCTCTGCGTAGAAGCGAGGGTAATTCTAGCCCGTTCCCTGGCGCCACCTGCTGTTCACACAATATTTCAGCTCAAAGCGATTACATTTAACTTCCCTTCTCCAAGTAGCCTATCCTTGGAATAAAGTAGCTTTTCCAATCCCTAGGTCACAGCTGTTAATAATGCCTAAAGTAAGGGTATTTAGAATATTCTGGGTGATTTAAAGCACTTGCATCCCATTTGCCTCTGCAGAGAAATATTAAGTCCACGAGTTTCAAGATGAAAATGGTAGTTGGAATACTTTGGGGAAATCACACATATTTAATTGGACTGCGAAGGAGGTAAGATGTTTGTATAAGATGTATTATAAGTGCTCTTTAATTACGAGCTAATTCCCCCAGTATACCAGGGCCCTCAAGAAACATTAACATGCAGTGTATTTTAAATCATGTATCAATTTATTAGAAAACCATCCCTTGTCCGCCCATCAGCGTTAACCGTTTGTGATGGGGTGAATTCATTACCGGGGAAATAGCTCTGTGGAAAACTGTCCTTCGTGCCTGCAAATGTGTACCCAAGTTCTAGAGCGTGAAGGCGAATACCCTCCGCAGGGCCTGTCTCAGAAGGAGGAACTCCCAGCGGCTGGAAAGTCCCGTCACCTACACAGATTTAATGAGTGGGAAAAACCCTTTATTAGAGTTGGGAAAGCGGAGTTGGGAAACAAACAAACGCCTTCACTTCTTAATGCGTGTAATTCCAGCCCATCATCGCACCATCTTGATGCTTACCAAGATTCTACAATATGACGGGGCGGGGTGGGGGTGGAGGTTGTCTCCGACTATTCTTAAAATCATTACAGTGTTACAAAAGGCTCTAAGGAGTATAAAATTACAATTTATTACCGGGACGGCGCAGGACGGCTTCCCACAAACAAGCCTGAAAAACACCTACAGCAAAACCCCCTTCGAGATTTCTAATTAGGGCTTTGGGTGGGGGCCCAGAGGTGCTCCCATCCCCTCCTCAGCACCCCCACTTTCTGTTCCTGTAGCAGATTTAATCAGGTATGGAGTCTGCCGGGCAGAGCAGCGCTGGGTGGGCCCCCTCCCTGGATGATGGAGTAAGTGTGCTTGGGTAGCTCTGGCTGGGAAGACGAGGAGAAGATGGGGGGCGCGGTGGTGGCCACGGTGATGCTCTGGCCCCGTCGCTCACTACCGTCACTTCTGCTGCCCCTTCTTGGATCAGAGCGTTAAGGCCGTCGAGGTCCGCACACGTAATCCCGGAGCTGGTGATGAAAGTCTGGTTGGCGGTGCTCCGGGCGCCCAACGCAGGGTGCAGCGAGCCCAGCGTCCGGCTGCTCGCGCGCTCAGGAGCACGGCGGGCTGTGCCATGGTGCCAGGCTCGCTCGGGCACCCCGCGGGCGGGCGGCGGGGGCGGCGGGCGGTGCAATCAGGCTGACCTGGCGCAGGATCTGCAGCCGCCCGTTTCCGGGAGCTCGTCAGGGCTGGGGTCACCAGGGCGGGGGCACAATGTTCACCGTGGTGGCCGCCGCCTGCACGATGCTGCCGGCCGGTGGCACTTGGTGGCCCACGATGATTTTGACCCTCCCCTCGCTGAACTGGGGCGCCTGGCTGGGCTGCAGGGGCAGCTGGAGGTGGCCCACGGCCAGGGGCGCGGGGGCTGCTTGCCGGGTCGACCTGGAACTGCAGCACGGTGACCTCGGGGTTCTTGCTCTCCTGGTACTCGCTGTGCTGCCGCTTGTGGCTGCGGAGCGAGTCCTCGCCGCATGAAGGACGCCGCCGCAGATGTCACAGTGGAACGTCTTCTTGGCGTCCAGCTTGGCCAGCTGCCGGCTGCTCTGGCGGCCTGCCGCGCCCCGGCCGGCGGCGTCGGCCTTGACGGCGCCGCCGTGGAACTCTTGACGTGCTTGCTGAGGTTGCTGGGCTGTTTGGTGTCGAAGCTGCAGTAGCTGCACTTGAACGGGCGCCGGTGCAGTGGATGCGCTCGGCACGCCGCAGGGGCCGCTTGCTGGCGCACGAGTAGCTGCACTCCGAGCACTTCTCGAGGTGCTCCGACTGGTGCGTGCGGCTGTGCTTGCGCAGCGTGGCCTTGCTGTCCCCAGGAAGTCACAGTGCGGGCACTTGAAGCTGTTGCCGCTGTGCTTGATGCGGATGTGCGACTTGAGGTTGCCCTTCATGGTGCAGCGCACGTTGCAGAAGTCGCACTTGAACGGCTTCTCCCCGAGTGCACGCGCATGTGGCGCTTCAAGTCCGAGCTGATTTTGAACTTGGCGCTACAGAGCCAGCACTGGAAGGGGGCGTCGCCTGTCAACACAAGGTGAGTTTCCATCAGAACAGGCAACAACCACCCGGGATTCCCCGAAGCCACACCGAAAAAGCGCTTAGACCAAGGCCAGTGGGTGCAGACCTTCTAAGGTGGCTTCTAGCAGCCCCTGGGAGAAAAAAAACGGGGAGTGGGGAGAGAAGAGGAGTTGAGGGCTTCTTTTCCCAAACCTAACCCACCACCCCGTGCTATATCCTAGAAGGCAAGCAGAAGATGGAAAACTGCAACGAGATAGTCCCAAACAAGACAAGAGCTGCGAAAAGGCGCCCCAAAAATTCTTCCACCACAATCCTTGCACCCAGTCACCGAGTCCACGCACCTCTCTGAGTTTAGCGTTCAGGGCTGGGCACGTTTGTATAATCCATCGGAGATGTTGCCGCGGATTCGGGGCACCTGAGTGAATCCATATTCTTTTGCTAATGACCGGGGCTGCCCGGCTTATCGTTCATGTAGATTCTGATGAACAAAGCCGGGTCTGTTGTGCAAAATGTACTTATCCCACCACGCCAGCTGTGTTCTTTACTTGTGAAGTTACAAGATCCAGCTGCTTGATTTAAAATTAAAAATAAAAAAATTTGTATTTGCTGCAAGGTGAGCTTGCCAAGAGATGTGGACCGACACCAGAGTCCACGTGAATGTCCTCAAGGAAAATAAGTCCAACGTCAGAGCCACGGCTGGGCTTCCCGTTTCAATAGGGTCTAGCACGTTGGTGCCAGCGCTGCCATTTGTATGGAACCATCGCGGCAGTGTGAAGGCGGCCGAGCAGGGCCAGAAAGCTGTGGGGGCTCTGGGGTCGGCAGGAGCTCAGCTGAGACCCGGGCAGTTGCCTCCTGTGTTCCTGGCATTGCTAGGAGGTGGCACTCACTAATTTCCATTTGTTTGGGGTCAGGCCAGGCAGAGCTCAGGGGCTACTCCCAGCTCAGGGGATGGGGGGGGTCGTTTCTGTTTCTGGTGGGTTCTCAGCCCAGCTGCGCAGGCGAGCAGACTGGCTTTGGCCAAGGGAGAAAGGACCTAGTTTGTTTCCCCAAAGGGAACCTGGTCAGGTTTGGATTCCAGGTCAGGCTGTCTCCAAAGCCTGACTGTCAGGAGCTCTGACATCTGCACACGTGACTGATGTTTGAAGAATTTTAAACTACAAGCTCAAATGAACGAAACCTTGTTGGGACTCTGTAGCAACAGGTCTCTAACTTCACCTAGGAGCTGTTTGATAACGCGATGGAAGGTGGCAGGGGTGGGGAGGATTTAATGAGCACCTAGAGAGAGACTCACATGTCCACAGTACTTTGGATGACTGCGAGATCACGCAGGCTGAAAACGGTAAGTGACCATGGGCAGAACCTGGGCCACCTTCTGACTGTCTTTAAAAGAATTTATTGGATGGAGCACGGGCACTGCCATGGTTT
Source organism: Cryptotis parvus (assembly GCA_021461705.1). Lineage (NCBI taxonomy): Eukaryota > Metazoa > Chordata > Mammalia > Eulipotyphla > Soricidae > Cryptotis > Cryptotis parvus. Next base: position 43,617 of record JAJIBD010009291.1, read on the forward strand.
ATGTTGATGGGTGATTCTGCTCCCTCCTAGCCCTGAATGCAGGTGTGACCCCGAGGTTGCTGCAGCCCTGCTGTCACTGTGAGGAAGTGCTGTGTCTCGGTGGGGCTGACTCACTTTACTGCTCTTCTGAATAACCCTGGAATCCACCAACCCCAGGCTTCTCATCAGACACTTTAGTGTCGCACTTATAGCCCGCTGCCCCTCGAGATGTTGCAGGTGTGACCGCGGTGCCTGATGGCGCCAGCAGGTGGCAGATAGGAGACAGGCTTGTCTACACCCAGGGCTCTGCCCTGTGGGCCCTGGATGGTGGATGGTCTGACACAGAAAAAGAATGGGTGCCCTGGGATGAACCCAGAGCCTGGCAAGCTACCCGTGGTATATTCAATATGCCAAAAACAGTAACAATAATGGGCCTTATTCCCAATGAATGGAGATGTTACTGGCGCCTGCTCAAGCAAATCTATGAGCAACGGGAAGACAAGTAACAAATAGCCCAAATGAATTTCTTTTTTCTTTTTTTTGCTTTTTGGGTCACACCAGCAATGCTCAGGGGTTACTCCTGGCTCTTTGCGCAGGAATTACTCCTGGCAGTGCTTGGGGACCATATGGGATGCCGGGGATCGAACCCAGGTCGGCTGCATGCAAGGCAAACGCCCTACCCGCTGTGCTATCACTTCAGCACCCCCTTTTCATTAGGTCACACCTGGCGATGCTCAGAGGTTGCTCAGCTCTGCACTCAGGAATTACTCTTGGTGGTGCTCGGGGACCAAATGGGATGCCAAGGATCGAACTTGGGTCAGCTATGTGCAAGGCAATCGCCCTCCCCACTGTGCTATCGCCTCCGGCCCCTATGCTCTGTTTTAAGAAAGCAAACTGCCCACTGTCCTGTCCATACACATACACCAAGTCTTAAATTGTAGCAGCGAACAGCACGTTTTGAAATGTAAGGAAAAGATCTCAGTGACTAAGCATCATTTTTCCTTAACTAGGTGTGTGGTTCTCAAAGGTATCACGCAAGCAAGGAGGAGCTGGGAGAAAAGGAAAGTTTCCAGAGCTAATGGCCTATAGCTTCCTGCCAACTGTCTCATTCCAGTGTCCCGACCGCTGGGACTCAGTATCTGAGCGAGCAAGTGACCAGCACACTTCTGCTCACAGATCCCTGAGCTCTGGCCTCTACGAAGCCATGAGTGATGTAAAAAGCTGAGTGTCCAACAGCAGAGAAAGGGGGCTGCCAATCCCTATTCATTAAAAAAAAACCACAACATCAAAAAACCCTACAACTGCCACAGACTGATAAAAGGGGACAGTCGGGGGAAGAAGGCACGGACGACGTGCGTTTAGATGGTGAGAAAATCTGCCCTTTTCCGGCCAGTTTCAAGGTACGAGTTCTTCCTTCCATCAAAGTGATTTTGGAACACTTCCGTCAAGGGCTGTGTCAGCTGCCCGTGAGTTCTGAGGGAAACCAGCTGGGTTTCTGCGTGCCAGAGTCCCTGCTTGTAGCAGCAGCTGACAGAAACGTCCCCGGATCTCAACTCCCATCCTTCCCCGGAGCCGCGCTGTCTGCCATGGAGGCAATTATGTCCGCTCTCCTGTCACGGCACGGTGACCTGCCTTGAACTCCCAACCACAGGCTCGGGCCTGTCACTGGATGGGCCTCTGGGATGGTGAGGGAAAATGATGCAAGTAAGGACTTGATGTGAGCTCACGCTCTGGGGGTTGCTCAAACTGCTCTTACCCATTTCCAGAGAAGGACAAGCCCAGCCCAGCCCACTGGTCCCTGGAGGCCTGATGGTGGGAGCGGAGCTGGCTGAGTCCAGCTGAAGACGAGCATCACCAGCCTGAACCAGCACCATATCTAAATTGGGAGGGAACCCCGAAACTTCAGAGCAGAGCCGCCAGACAGCATCACCGGTCCCCAGCAGGTGCGAAGGTTTATTGTATCCGCCAACTATGTACGGCAGTTTTGGGGTTTTGCTTTTTTGGGCCACATGCGGCAGAGCTCAGGGGCTTACTTCTGGCTCTGTGCTTAGAAAACGCTCTTGTCGGGTCTCAGGGGACCATGTGGGGTGCCTGAGATTGAACTCAGGTTGGCCATGTGCAAAGCAAATGTCCTGCTGGTTGTACTATTGCTCCAGTCCACCTATTTTGTCTTGCTAGTATAGCTGGTGGTGTTTAGGGCTTATTCCTGGCTCTGTGCTCAAGGATCACTCCTGGTGGTGCTCAGGAGATCTTATTTAGTAAGATCTTATGTAGGGATCTTATGTAAGATCTTATGTAGGGATCACACCTGGCTTGACCACATGCAAGGCAAGAGCTGCTGTAGTAGCTCGGGCCTGTGTCTATGATGCTGTATTGTGCCTCCCTACTGTGATATTGAATACAGCAGACATTGAAACAGAAGTGGTGCTACCGTAGGGTGAGACTTGGCTTGGGGATTGGGAGCCGGCTGAGACTAGAAACAGCAACGCACACGATCTCATGGCAAACGTTTAGCAAAACTGCCACTGGCAGGAATTTAGAAGATAGAAAAAGTATCCACTAAATATTTGGACTTGATCAAAGAAATCCTTTCCAGGCAGAAGACTGAAAACGTTTCAGGAGCAGCAGATTGATGGCACGGTATGCCACGAATGCAAGAAGGAGAAATGAAAGGGGGTCTACCTTTAAACAGAATGTATGCAGAATATACAGACGTCAGAAATGAGCTAGATGGGAGGAGCGCCCATATTGGTGAGCAAAACGACTTTGAGGACAAAACCAGGGGCCAAAGCTGGTAAGCCGGGAGCAGCTCTCGGGAGGAACGGGAGAGAAATGCAGAAGGGACAAGTGCGACCTAGGCAAAGTCCTGCAGCTGGGCCTGGCCAGAACGGGCTCAGGGGAGTGTCTCAGGCACCTATGGGTGTGGGCACACAGAGACACAGGAAACACACACAATCTTCAAGGTGACTCTGCCTGCAAAGATGTCACTAGCCTGTGGGGGAACAGCTGAGTTTCACAGCTGTCACGGGGAGAGCAGGGCCGGAGCCTCTTGCAGGTACTTTGTGCTTCTCAGGAGGGGCTAAAGGAGTGGGGAGGAGAGGGTCCGTGAGCAGAGGCAGGGCCGCACCTGGGGTCGTCCAGACACTGCCCTCGTGTCCATGGCTGGGACCTGGGGACGGAAACCCGGCACAGGAGAACGCCGGTGCTACCCAGCTTCTTCCTCTTTCAGAGTGGGATTAGATGCCCTCTGTAAGGATCACCCTGCGCCTCCATTCCCTCCCTGTACCGTGGACCAGGCGCATCCCCTGTGGATAAGGAATGCCAGTGGAGGCGGAGCGAGAGCAAGTGGGGAGGGCGTTTGTCTTGCACGCGGCCACCCCCGGGTCGATCCCGGCACCCCATAGGAATTACACCACCAGGAGTAACTCCTGAGTGCAGAGCCAGGAGTAAGCCCTGAATGGCAGATCAACCGCACCATCGCGGACCCCCAGCCAGACCTTCCTTCTGTCTCCTTCCTGCCAGAGAATCCACACTGTCTTCTGTCCCCCTTCGCACCAGAGACTTAAAAGCTCCTGCTGAGTCTTCCCTGCCCCGACCTCGCCAGACGTCAGTAGGGCCTGCGGGAGCACACCCCAATAACCTTTGCAGTGTCTTTGTTATCTTGTCTCTGTGCCTGTGTGTATCGGGCAGGGTCCCCAAACCTATCACCCAGGGCCAGTTTCAGCCCTGAATGCCGGATAGGGACTGTGTCCTTCCTTCACATCCAGCCTAATCGGAGATCACAGGTGCCTCCTGAGGGCTAACCTGATTTCTCTGCCCAGCTGTGCATGGCGCAGACATTTGTTATTTACTTAGTTATTTATTTTGGTTTGGGCCACACCTGTCCATGCTCTGGGGTTACTTCTGGCTCTGCACTCATGAATTACTCCTGGCAGTGCTCAGGGGACCCTATGGGATGCTGGGGATCGAACCTGTACAAGGCAAACACCCTCCCTGCTGTATTGTTGCTCGGGCCCCTGCGCAGACACTTAAGCCAGTGTCTACTTCTTTGAGTTTACTTTTCTTTTTTTTTTTTTTTGCTTTTTTGGGTCACACCCGGCAATGCTCAGGGGTTACTCCTGGCTCTGCACTCAGGAATTACTCCTGGCGGTGCTCGGGGGACCATATGGGATGCCGGGGATCGAACCCGGGCCAGCATGAGCCGGCCACGTGAAAGGCAAACGCCCTACCCGCTGGGCTATTGCTCCGCCCCTACTTTTCTATTTTATTTGTCTGTTTGTGTTTCGGTCCCGGCTGTGCTCAGGGCTTCCTCCTGACTCTGCTTAGTGGTCACTGCTGGGGGTGAGTGATTGGGGGACAATTTGGGTGCCAGGGATTGAGCCCAGGTCTGCAGCGTGCAAGTCAAGCGCCTTCGACATGGACCTCTTGCTCCAGTCCCTGAGTATATTTTCCCATCATCTCCTGGAGTCACTAAATGTTACTTGATCAGTGCCCCCCGTTACATAGCTGTGTGTGGATATACATCAGGTCACTCTATGGATGCTGCCCCCTGTGTCCCCGCCTGGGCTGCAGGACATGGAGGCTGGAGGAGCAGCACCCCCCAAAGCCCTTACTTGGGCGGCTGCCTGGCGGGCGGGCGCGGGGGCTCACCTGTGTGCGAGCGCAGGTGCACGGTGAGCTGGCTGGAGTTGCGGCTGGCGTGCGGGCACAGCTGGCACTTGAAGGGCCGCTCGTCCGAGTGGATGCGCAGGTGCTTGTTGAGGCTGCTGCTGTCAGCCGCCGCATACCGCCGCACTCCTTGCACTTGTACGGCTTCAGGCCCGTGTGGCAGCGCGTGTGAGTCTTCAGCTTGTCCTTCCGGCTGAAGCACTTGCCGCAGATTTCACACTTGTGGGGGTTTGTCTCCTACACACAAACACACACAAATACGCATACGCAGATTAAAAGACAAGATTCAACCAGAGGGGTCAGAGCCATAGTCCAGTGGAGAAGGCACGTGGTCAACTTGGGTTCAATCCCGAGCATCGTATAGGGTCCCCCGAGTACTGCCAGGAGTAATTCCTGAGTGCAGAGCCAGGAGCAACCTCTGAGCATCACTGGGTGTGACCCAAAAGAAAAAAAAAGAAAGTTCAGAACTTAAGTCGAATATGCTATCAATAGTGCAAGGGGTGGGGCTGGGTAGATAGTGGGGGGATGTATGTGGCCAACCTGGTCTGGATCCCGGCATCCAACAGGGTCCCCTGAGCACCACCAGGAGCAATTCCTCCGAAAGTGACCAGGGGAGAAGTGACCAGGATGCTGATGGACTGGAGTACCTAGCGGTGAGGGCTGTGGACAGTGGAGACCACAGGCAGCTGCTATGCCTGCACCCCCGGTAGGGGCGGTACTGGCCGCTTTTAAAACAGCCTCTGGAGATCCTTGGAAACTAAAATTCTAAAATTCTAAAAGCAATCCCTTCTCCAAGCAGCAAATCCTTTTCCACACATCACTCCTTCTCCTTTTATAAATCGCTATTTACAAATCGGCCTTCAGAATGGCCAGTCCCAGGTAACCCAGAGTTACATATAAAGATATAAAGCTCTGTTCTGCCCAATTTCTCTCTTTACAGATCATAACACACACAGTCTCTCTTTACACACATGTACACACATGTCTACTTGTGTGTACAAGTACACACACATGCACTCACACATATACATACACTCACATACACACTTACACACACTCGCACACTCATGCACACTCCCCGCACACACACTTACACACATCTGCACACACACGCACATACAGCACACATGCACTCACACATGCACACACATGTATAGGATATAGGATCTCTCCTCAAAATGAGAACAGGCTCAATTCAATCCAGGTCTGGGCAGACTAACCGCCCCAGAGACCAGCAGCTCCCGTCCCCCGCCGAAGTTTGCTCTTCTGAGTCCCCACCCTGCTTTTCACTGCTTTCCACACTCCCACCAACATCATGGGCAGAGACCAAGACTGACTCTGGCTGGCATTTTTATTTTTTTGCTTTTTGGGTCACTCTCAGCGAAGCTCAGGGGTTACTCCTGGCTCTTCGCTCAGGAATTTCTCCTGGTGGAGCTTGGGGGACCCTATGGGATGCTGGGGATCGAACCCGGTCGGCCGTGTGCAAGGCAAACGCCCTCCCCGCTGTGCTATTGCTCGCCCCTATGGTTGGCATTTCCATGGCAACCAGCTAAGCCTCAGTGGCCCCCGGGGTTCTGCCCCATGCCAGCCAGGTGCCCTCTGTACTTTCTCTCCAGCTCCAGTTTGCAAAAAGATTTTATTTGAAACTAAGTTTGGATTCACTGAAAAGTTATAGTCATCAGACATGAAATCTGTTTGGCCTTCATCTAAATCTGGCAGTACAGTGTGTGGATGTTGACGGCCTGACTTTGATAAAAGAAATTCCTTGTTTCCAGAAAAATAATGGAGAGAGGGGTCAAGGAACCTTATGTCCAGCTGGTGGCCGGACATGGTGCCCGGGGGCTCCCCGGGAGGCAACTCACCGTGTGGATCTTCAGGTGACGCTCCATGTCTTTCATACCATAGGCGGTCTTGAACTGGCAACCTTGAGAACACAAGGAGAGAAGGTTTAGGGAGGGAAGCAGCAGTCTGCGGGCGGGGAGGCTCCTGCCTGGGAAAGCGGCCACCCCACAGCTCCAGGTGGACAGCAGCCGGGCAGCAGCATCAGCACCAAGAAGGAGAAGCGTGGCATTTGTGTGACATTTGTCACACAAGGAGAAACGTGGCATTTGTGTTTCTCGTCCAACCTGCACACGTTTAAGTCAAGTCCCGGGAAAGTGACTGTCGCGAGCCTCTGGTTTCTAGTTTAGGCAGTTTTTTTGTTTTTTTTTTTTTTTTTTTTTTTTTTTGGGGGTCACACCCAGTGATACTCAGGGGTTCCTCCTGGCTCTGCACTCAGGAATTACTTCTGGTGATGCTCAGGGATCATATGGGATGTCTGGGATTGAACCCCAAAAGGTCGATACATGCAAAATAAATGCCTACCCACTGTGCTATCACTCCAGCCGAAATTCAGTTATATTTTAATTTAATATTTTTGGGTTTTGGGGGCCAGAGCTATAATCCAGTGGGTAGGGCGTTTGCCTTGCATGTGGCCGACCTGGGTTCAATCCCGACGTCCCATATGGTCCCGGCACTGCCAGGAGCAATTCCTGAGTGCAGAGCCAGGAGTAAGGTCTGAGCATTGCTGGGTATGACTCCAAAAAAGAAAAAATAACTGGGCTTTGGGCCACACCTGGCAGTGTTCAAGGCTTACTCCTGCGTCTGTGCTTAAGAATTACTCTTGGCAGTGTTTGGGGGACCCTGTGGGGTACCAGAGATAGAACCCAGGTCGGCCAAGTACAAGGCATGTGCTCTACCTTCTCTACTATTGCTCTGTCCCCATAAGCCAGGAAGTTTTTTTTTTTCTTTTTGGGTCACACCCGGCGATGCTCAGGGGTTTCTCCTGGCTCTGCACTCAGGAATTACTCCTGGCGGTGCTCGGGGGACCATACGGGATGCCGGGGATCGAACCTGGGCCGGCACAGGCCCACCGCGCAAGGCTAACGCCCTACCCGCTGGGCTATCGCTCCAGCCCCAAGCCAGGAAGTTTTTAAAAATTAAAAATAAAATTTCTTTTTTGGTTTTGGGACTACACTCAGCAGTACTCAGGGCTTACACCTGGCTCTGCACTCAGGGATCGCTCCTGACTGTGTCGGGGAACCTACGTGGTACTGACGGTTGGGACTGGGTTGGCAGTGTGCAAGGTGAGTGCCCTCCCACTGTCCTGCTCTCGGCCCCAGAGGCCAGGCAGTTTTTCCTGGGTCAGATATTTGGACAAAAGCATGGGTCAGAGTCCTGGAACCTGCAACTATCAGCCGCTCTGGCAGGACAGAACCTGGGGACAGCGACTGAGAACAGTACCTGGGGACAGCGACTGAGAACAGTACCTGGGTAGCAGCAGTTGAGCTTCTTCTGAGCGGGGCGGGGCTGCGGGCTTCTTGGCGCGGGATTTGGCGGGGCGTGAGATCACGGCCGCTGTGGGGGTTCTCGCTGCTCTCCGCGGGCAGGTACGTTTGATAGCCATGCTCAAACACGAACTCTGGAGCTGAAACTAAGAGGTGAAGCGTTTGAACCTTCATTTTATGGAAACCCAACCGCTCCCTTTGCTTTCCGAGGACTAAGATGCTAGAATGCTTCCAGCCTCCACTGTTGCTTACCAACTACCACAAGAGAATGTCCCCGAGAGTAGGGGGACAGGACCTTCTATTGATTAAAAAATGAAATAAATACAAAGAGGGCAGAAAGCAGAGAATGTTTTATGGTACTGGGTGTTTCTGGACATGTTGGGATGAAGATGTGACTCCTGGAGCCACAGTAGCCACTTTACCACCATAAGACAAAATCAGATGTTAAACCAGAACTCTGAAACCAGTCAAATTTAGATGCATTAAGCAAATAAGAAATGTCCTTATCATTTATATTGGATAGATTTCTATGTTCCTACTACCCTCAGCTCAGGAATGATCCCTGAGCTCAGAGCCCCGAGTACTGCAGGTGAGACCCTAACACACACACAGTCATCATGAAGTTTTAATAATACATTTCTTTGGTGGTGGTGGTGGGATAGTTTCTCCTAAACCGGGCTCAGGGGCCCCATTGGCAAGTCTCTGCCAATCAAGCCTTTGGTTCAGTGCAAGGTGCAAGGACCCTCCAGGGCCTCACCCAGAAATGACCAGGGAACCCTGTGGAACCCTGTGTAGGGCCCTAGGCATAAACCAGGCACGGACCCTAACTGCTGTACTCCCTCTCGACTCCCCCAAATGTCAATAAACTCAAAGGAGTGATGTGAATCTGCCTATTTGGTCTTGGATAGTGTCAATGGTAACGCCGAGTGAAAAATGGCCCATTTTTCCTTTTTCCTCAAAACTTCAGTAGAGCTCAAGAGTACATTTAGTTAGGAGTAAACTGTCTAACGGCTTTTTTGAGTTTTCAGAATATGTTTTAGTTTTCTCCAGAATTCCTCTATTTTTCCTTTTCAATAGTGAGTGAGACTTTCCTGACATCACTGCTTGTGTCTGGCCAGTTTAATTTTGGAGGAGGGGAGGGGCTTGGGGTCATCCCAGCAACGCAAAGTGTTCTCTCACTTGGTGCTCTGGGAGCCAGCCAGGATCTGCAGCATAAAGGGAGCTGCCATTCCCATTTGGCATCTCTGCACCCCCACGCCCCTACTGCGCCCTGCCCGGGTCACTTTCCACCAGTCTAGGCTCATTCCCGTGTGACGGAGACTCTCTTCTTGGTTAGTGCTTTGCCAGAACCACAGCTTTCTTCCAATAACATTTGTCCCATAACAGTAAATCGATGGAGCTAGAGCTATAGAGGTTACGCCTCGAATGGGGCCAATCCTGGCGATAATCAGATGCTGAGGGCTTACTCCTGGCTCTGCACTTAGGAATTACTCCTGGCGGAGCTCAGGGGACCATGTGGGATGCCGGGGATAGAACCTGGGTCAGCCGCATGTGAGGCAAATGCCCTCCCTGCTCCAGCCCCTGACCTACAGTGTTGCAGGACACCTAAAAGCCTAGGCCTCTACATCTGCCCTGGATTGCCTCCTGCAGATCACTTCATAGATAGGGGGATAGTCTGAATGTGGAAGTCATATCTGACCATGTATTCTGTACTGGCTGGTATAAATATTCTCTCATGCTACCACAATCATCGTGGGACTAACTAGATCTTACCAGCATATTTGTCTGGCCACGTAGGATCCCTAAGTAATTAGACCAGAGAGAAATGCTGTTTGCCTCCAAGCAAACAAGCATGGCTCCCTGATATACTCAAAGGCAACTAAAATACAAAACTACCGTGAAGTAGACGAGACTCTTCTGAAGGCTTGGAGAAACATTTAACTGGCATTAGTATTAGTCTTTTGGTACAGAGATATGCCATCTCAGAAACCCCCCTTTCTACCCTATAAAGGCATTTCCAGGCAGATCTTGGCTCAAAACATTAGCATATAAAATAACCTAGGTGAGGTGCTGGGAGAGATTCCCTTAGGGCATTTGACCCTCCCTGCTTTCCATAACAGTGGGAGGGAGGTCTGAGTTGCAGGGGTATAATACTAGCCTGCTTCCTCTCTTGTGCTTCTTTTTGGGCTCTCTCTTTTGAGCGCTCACCCTTCTTGGGAGTCTTGTCTTCTTCTCCTTTCACAGGGCCTTTACACGTGGTGGCCGCCATCTTGGCCTACACGTGGCTGGGGTTCTAGCCTGGAATCCTAAGCACTGGGCTTTTCCTATTGCTGACTTGTATGCCTGAACCTGTGATAAGTAAAGCCTTTTAAAACTGCATCGGATTCCTGAGTTTTCATCCATTCCTCGCCGGCTTCGGAGGTAGAAGGGGAACTCGCTTCCCGGCACTGTCGGGGACCCCGGCGGAGCTCCCCGACACTACAGCTTTAGCATGGAGTGGTGCGGGTGGACAGTCAGACGAGCAGTGGGCAGTAAGGAGTATGGGAGAGGCCGGCTCTGACCCTGGGTCCCCATGACTCTCCCAGGAGGCATGGTCAGCCCCATGCTGCCCCATGCAGGGAGATAACCTGGGCGGTGTCCCCAGAACCTGTCCGCAGTCCCCTACAGTGCCCCTTGGGGGCCAGATCCCTGCCGATGGGAGATAGGACACAGGGTGCCCTGCCTGAGTCTCCTTAAAACACAGGCTGGACATGCCCCACTGCCGAGTGTCCCTCTGATGCTGTAGCCAGGTGTTGGGATTGGCAGGAAGCATGGGGAGGCCGGTGCCCACAGGGGTGTGGGGGCGCCTGTCGCACCCCGAAGCAGAGGAGGTCCAGCCTGGAGGTGGCCGCTAAGCCCTGATGGCTGAGAGCTGCTTCTTTCTTCTTTGGGTTTTGAGCAGAGCCCAGCAATGTTGGGGTGAGGCTGCCATGTCTGTTGGGGCTCAGAGGGTCCCCCACAGATATTGAGGCTTTGGGGGTTCCCCTGGCCGCGCCTGGGGCCAAGACCAATGGACAAATGAACAAGATCATGAGATGTAGAAAATCTATGGCTTTAATCTCTCTCCACTCACTCCTCACTCCACATAACTTCACACACACAATACACCACCTCAAATGTCTCCCAGAGATAAAGTCTTTACAAAAGGTAAGAAGTAAACGCCCTTAATCCTGAAACAATGAGGTGAGAGAAAGCTTCCCAAAAGGGACAAAGCCACCAGGGGCTTCGCTGGACATGCTCAGCTCCTGGGGCCATAGGCCCACCCAGGGGGTAGAACCAGGCCTGTGGATTAGGGCATACAGGAAAGAGAGAAGCAACGTTTCATTCACAAACAGAACCCAGGGCCGAGACAAAGGTTCTCCAATGGGTACTTCCGGGTCGGACTCTGGGGCTCCCCAATATTCAGCAGGTGCCCGGTCCCCCACCTCTCTCCAGCCTGGTCTTATCTTGTTCAGCCTGAGTTTGAGAGAGAGAGAGAGAGAGAGAGAGAGAGAGAGAGAAAGAGAGAGAGAAAGAGAGAGAGATAGAGAAAGAGAGAGAGAGAGACAGAGAGAGAGAGATAGAGAGAAAGAGAGAGAGAGAAAGAGAGAGAGATAGAGAGAGAGACAGAGAGAGAGAGAGAGATAGAGAGAAAGAGAGAGAGAAAGAGAGAGAGATAGAGAAAGAGAGAGAGAGACAGAGAGAGAGAGAGAGAGAGAGAGAGAGAGAGAGAGAGAGAGAGAGAGACCAAAGAAGCATTCTTTCAGATCAGATGCCTGCAAAAAATTAACGCAGAAGGGCTGGAAAGATCGTACAGCATCACGTCACTTATCTTGTCTGTGGCTGACTTGGTTGGATCCCCAGCACCCTCTATGGTCCCCTGAGCACTGCCAGGAGTAAGACCTGAGCATACTGAGTGTGACCCAAAAAACCAAAACCAAATCCAAGTCAGTTGTGGAGCCAGGAGATACCAAAGCAGTTCGGGCATGTGCTTGCATGAGCCCAACCTGGATTCAATCCCTGGATTCAGTTCCTGGATTCAATCCCTGGATTCAGTTCCTGGAGTCAGTCCCTGAGCACCCCTGCGCAGCGCTGATGGCTCCCAGCATTAGAGGGTGGTCTGGGTAATCCGGCACCGCAGGGCTGAGCAAGCCCCGTGCCCCACACCCCCAAACACACACACCAATCAGGCCTGTGCAGTGAGTCACCCGTGGGCACAGAAGCACTAGGGGACCCCCCAGGGCCCCCGACACTGCAGCGCCCACCACTGCCAAAGAGAAAATTAAATCAGTTCTGGGCAGGGGGAACAGAGAAGGTGAGAAGCACAGGAGAACACCGAGAGTCGGGCAGGGCCTGGAAGGGGCTATGGCCTCTGTGTGTAGATTTACACTGACCCTCGGGCCGGGAGGTGGAGTCAGCGTCTGCTCAGCGACATAGCCAAGGTACCGGCCGTGGGGAACGGCACCTGTGAAGACTCAGACCCCAGAAACAGGTGGCAGGGGCTCAGCGCGAGCGTGAGCCTGGGTCCTTGTCACACCATGCCTGGTCATGCAGGCCACCCCAACAGGGTGTGGGTCACCAGGCGGGGAGGGGCTCTCGTCTCAGGTTACAGTACTCAGAGCCGAGCCCCAGGGAGAAGCCCGTGGGGGCCAGTGTGTGAACAGGGCCAGTGCGTGGCCAGGCATGGCCTGTCCTCAGCCTCTGCGTAGCTTCGTGACGTGGATGCAAACTTAGCAGCAGGTGCTGGGCCCAGCTCCAAGGTGATGAGCAGTTTTGGTTGTTTCCTCTAAGATGAGAAACTCAAGAGGAAGTGGCCAATTTTAAGGTTTGTGGGTGGTTGGTGGATTTCATCACAATGTTTAAAAAACATAACAACAAACACGTAACAGAAATAGTATAGTGGATGCATGAAGGAAACCTCCATAAAACCTTGCAGAGGGGCTGGAGCGACAGCACAGGGGAGGGCGTTTGCCTGGCGACGGCCGGCCTGGGTTCGATCCCCAGCAGCCCATAGGGGTCCCCCGAGCACCGCCAGGAGTAATTTCTCAGTGCAGAGCCAGGAGGAACCCCTGAGCATCTCTGGGTGTGACCCAAAAAAGAGAAAACATTCCTGAGTGCAGAGTCAGGAGGAAGCCCCGAGCATCGCGGATGTGATCCCAAAACAAAACAAAAAGTAAATGGCTAAAATAAAACAGAAATTGTATGCTGGCTGCAGGAAGGAAACGACTTAAAACCTTCCAGAGCGGGGGCCGGAGAGACAGCGCAGGTTAAGACTCGCATAGAGCCGTGCCTGGCTGAACCCCCCCAACTACACACTGTTCCTCTGAGCACCCCCAGGAGTAACCCCCCGAGCATCAGGGGATCTTGATGCTCCAGTGGATCTTGTTTCAAAAGTAACGAATGAGGGGACAGAGCCATACTCCACCGGGGAGGGCATTTGCCTTGCACATGGCCAACCCGAAGTTTGATCCCTGGCATCCCATAGGGTCTCCTGAGCACCACCAGGAGTAATTCCTGAGTGCAGAGTCAGGAGTAACCCCTGAGCATTGCTGGGTGTGACCCTAAAAAGGCCACAAGAAAACAAAAAGTAATGAACGAGCAACCAGAGCGGCTGGACCCAGACTCCGATATTTTTAACAAGTTTCAGGGGTACAACTGGGAGAGAGTGAGGCCATCGCGCCCCCAGCCCCGTACCTGTGATGGTCTGCGTCTCCGAGGTGATGGTTCTGCTGGTAGTCTGGGCCTGGGCGGCGGGCACGGTTTCCTCGGACACAAAGTGGACGGTGCTGGCGGCAGCGCCCGCCGCGCTGCTCAGCTGACAGCCGCTCTGCTTGTGTCCCACGAAGGCGTCCAGGTTGTTGAACTGCTGTTTGCAGAGGCCGCAGATGTGAATATCCGGCGTGAGCTCCACCAGCACCGTCGTGGCCCCTGGAACTCCACGGGGTGAAGGGAAAGTCACAGGTTCGTTCCCACATGGGGAAGGACATGACAGGTGCGGGGGTGGGGTGGGGTGGGGAGGGAGGGCAGAAGCAGGAGAGTGGTGGCCGGGAGCGGAATGAAGGCCCATGTCCACTCCAGTCCCGCCTTCCCCAGCAGGAGACCCACTTCCGGCCCGTCCTAGCAGCAGTCCCCGGACCGACTCTGTGGCACTAGAGACATTTTTTTGGTTTTTTTTGGGATTTCTTTGGCCACACTTGGCCGTTCACAGGGGTTATTCCTGGCTCTGTGCTCAGGGGCTACTTCTGGCTTTGCTCTCAGGAACTAGTGAGTGAGCTCAGGGCTCAGGGATCGAACCCGGGTTCGCAAGGGAAGTTCACTGCCTTGCTGAACCATCTCTCGCTCGTGGAGTCCTTTGACAGGGAGGCTGCCAGTCTCCTCCAACCTAAAGACAGTTGCATTTCCCATTTATTAAGACAAGCCATTTCCTCTCCTGCTGTCCAGAGCTAAGAACCAGGGTTGAAATGAGCTGGGGTCCCAGCGGATCTGGGCCGGTCCCGGCAGATCTGAAACGTTTCAGTTGGAGGCTGAAGGATCTTGTGGGCTACGTCCAGCTCTCAGTGGAGAAGGAAAGAGCAGTGGCTGGCCCGGTCCCTTTCTTTTCCCAAGGTTGCCCTTAGATGCACTGGGGCTAAACAGATAGTACTTGTCTTGTTTGGGGCAGATCTGGGTTTGATCCTTGGCACCCCAGATGGCACCTCAAGTCCTACCAGGAGTGATCCCTGAGTGTAGAGTCAGGAGTAAGCCCTGAGCACCGCTGGTATGACCCCCCAAAACCAAATGAAAAGCAAAATCTGAACGAAAGAGAAATCTCGAGTCGGTTGCGCCCAAGCCACATAAAGGAACCTAGTATTTTCCTCATCACTACAACAGGGCTGCCAGAGCCCTTGGATCACATCAACATTCAAATAAGAATTTGTTTTAGAGTATAAATGTCACACATGAGTCTCTAATGCAACCACCTTAATTTTAATTTTAATTCCAGTGTCCTCAGTTGCCAGTCGGGGCACCAGACCCAGGCATTAAGGGTACATTCATAAACTTCCTACATATAAGCCTTCTGTAAACATTCATCTCACGAGCATGGCACTAAGTCCCTAGAATCTTTTTAAAACATTTTAATTAATTAATTAATTAATTAATTAATTTTAATAAGAAAATTAAAATAAATAATCTATTTATTTTAATATAATATAAAATATATTTTATTAATATATATTTCATATATATTTCATATATATTATTTATTATTATAAATATATAATATATAATATATTATTATTATTTATATATAATATATTATATTATAAAATATAATATATTTTATAATATATTAATATAAAATATAATTTTTATTAAAATAAAAATTTTATTTTATTTTTTTCGCTTTGTGTCACACCCGGCAGTGCTCAGAGGTTTCTCCTGGCTCTTCACTCAGGAATTACTCCTGGTGGTGCTCGGGGGACCATATGGGATGCGGGGATTGACCCCTGCCAGCATGGTCCATGGTGCAAGGCAAACGCCCTACCCGCTGGGCTATTGCTCCGCCCCTTAAAACCTTTTTAATTGGATCACAGTGACCTTCAGTTACAAAGTTGCTCATGACTGGTTTTCCGTCATACAATGTTCCAACACCCGTCCTTCACACCACACATTTCCCACCACCCGTGACCTCAGCCACCCTCCCAGCCCCCCACGGCAGGTTCCCCCCCTGCCCCCAGCATTATGGTTTGCAATAGACACCAAAAGGTTATCAGGTATATCCCTTTGTGTACCTGCTTTCATCACTCACTTCCTGTCCAAAGCTGATCATTTCCAGCCATTATTGCCATTCGAATCTTTTTTGTGTGTATAATTATTTATTGATCACACATTATCCCTCATTACCCATATTCCACTGTCTTCTGTCACCGGGGTCTTCCTGATTATTTCCAGTTTCCCCCCAATCTAAACAACATGAGTGCTAGCTCTATGCACAGATGGCTGGCACCATAATTTTCTAAAAATTATAAAATATTTATATTATGTCCAACTTTTCCATTCCAAGAAAGCTGAGTGGCTGGTAAAGCAGAGGGCAGTGCCCGTTTCCTAAGAGACCAGAGGATGGCACTTCCCTCCTGTGAAACCATTAGTTTTTTTCTCCCCAGCCTCTGGAAGACCCCTCAGGATGAGAGAAAGTGGGGACCCCAGAGAGGAAGGCACTCACCTCAGTGAGACTCAAGGAACAGCAGGGCTGGCCCGTAGTATTTATTGAATAAATAAAAACTATGTATATTTTTTGGTTTGGAGGACGCCCCCCCCCCCACCCTCGCAGTGCTCAGGTGCGCCATAGGGTGTCCTGGTCAGGTGGATGCCCGGTTAGGTGGGTGCCCGGTCAGGTGCCTGACTCGCTGTATAATATCTCTCCCCACGCCAAGGGTTTTAATAGCAAAGCATGTTCTGGGAGCGGGCTGCGGAGAAGCGAGATTTCCTTAGCTTCCGAGTCACCCCCCAACAGTGGGCGGGGCTTGGGTTTAAACCCCCACTACGGGCAGCCTCCCCTCTGCCCCCTCCAATGAGCGACAGCACAGTGGGTAGGACGATTGTCTTGCAAGCTGCCAATCCAGTTCTTTCTGCCATCCCAGAGGGTCCCTCCATCCCCCATCCAATCCTATCTGAATCCCAGGAGTCGCTCCTGAGCACAGAGCTGGGAATAGCCCCTTACTACCACCGGGTGTGGCCCCAAACATCCCCCTAAATAAAAAGCCAGCATAGAGCCCCTCACTCCATAGTGGTTCTGGGCTCAGAGGTGACAGACCATATTTAAATCACCCCCAACAAATTCGAAGTAATAAACAGACTTGCAGTGAGAAAAAAAATAAAAACAAACTGTAATCAAATAAAACCCCGGGGTGGGGAGTCCCAGGCCCCTGCTCAAGCCCACATTGAATCCCTTTATTTTTGCAAAGTTCTCCAAAGCCCCCAGCAGCGAGCAGGAAGGTGGGGGGGGTGTGCAGCGCTTAACCACGCCCACAGCCGGGCCGCCCCCGCCCTACCCCTATAGTGGCGGCGGGGCCGGGCTCGGAGGGCAGAGGGGAGGAAATTCCCAGCTTTGCACCCCAAGTGGGGGGCCCCCTGCGCCTCCCAAATCGCCAACAGCGCGGCGGGCGCTCACGACGCGGCCGGGGTCTGGGGCGCGGCGGCACAAGGCTTGGCGGGGCCGGGCGCGCTTTTATTTATTTCTATTTTTATTTCAAAATCAAGCGCCCTCGCGCCTTCCCGGTGTCCGCGCCGAGCCCCAAGACCACCCTCGGAGGAGCAGCGAGTCGGAATCGTCCGGAGGCTCCATGGGGAACAGTCAAGGGAGCCCCAAAGTCAAAGCGAGTGGCCGCGGCCCTGCCCCGCGTCGGGATGGCAAAGGCTCCGCGGCCAGCAGCTCCCGCCGGACCCACACCCGGGGGCCCCGAGGCGCCGGGCAGAAGTTTTCCCACCGCTGTTACCCGAAATGCCCGCGGGGGTGGCGGTGGTCTGCAGGCCTCCCCCGCTCCCCTGCACGGTGCGGGCGCGCCCTCCGCGCCCCACGGCCCCGCCAGCCGCGGATTGGGGCGCCCGCACCCCAGCCCGGCGCGCCCGGCGCGCCCCCCGCCGCCGAGTGGCCGCCGTCACCCCCGATTTCGGGGCCCCGGGCCTGCAGGCGGCGTCGCGGACGTGCTCGGGCCGGGCCCCCGAGCGCGCACCAGCGCCGGGCACGCACTTACTTTGCACCGCGCCCGGGAAGCTCTCGGCCTCGCCGCCGCCGTTCATGGCCGCAGGTCCCGGGGTGCCAGGCCGCGGGGCGCGGGGCTACATGGTGCCCGCACTTTTCCTTTGATTTTTTTTCCACACCCCCAGCCTGCCTGCGCCCAACTCTGCGCGGCGGGGACGACGGATGTCGGGCAACCGCCACTTCCGCTGCCTAGAGGGCGCTGCCCGGCCCGGACGCCCGACCCGGCGCGGCGCGGCGGCTCCCCGGGGAGCTGCGGCCCAATCCCGGGGCCCGCGCCTGCACCCGGGGGAGCCCCCGGCGCCCACGCGCCCCCGGGCCGCAGCGGCCTAGGCCCCGCCGCGCGCGCGCGCGTCCCGCTCGCCGCCCTGGGCTCGGCGCGTTCTCCGCGTGGGGCTCCGGCCCCTTTGCACCTGCCGCCCGCGGGCGTCTGTCCCGGGTGTCGCTGGAGCCGCGGGGCGGCAGGGCAGGGTGGTAGGGGCGGGCTGGACCTCCGCAGAGCGCCGCTGCTGAAGGCCGGCTTTATAGTGCATCGCTGTCGCCTGGCCCCCAAAGCGAGACCCCACCCCGCGTGTGATTCCGTCCTCGTGGGGTGCGGCGCTGCAGCCGAGTTCCCAGGGCTAGACCAGCCGGGCCCTGGGCGCTCCGGCGTAGTCCCGCCTCGGCTGCTACACCGGTCCTTTCTCCGCTTTTCTTTCACTGTTCTCTCCTCTCCCCACCCCTGATGCCCCGAGGCTTCTGTGTTTGCGCTTCCCTCCAAGCTTCCCCCTTCCCCCCAAATCCCCTCCAAGACAGTCCAGGTTTACCGTGCTCTAGCACCGCGGCCTCCTCGCCCCGCACGCGGACCCCTCCGGCTCTCTGGTGGGTCAGCTTGGCCTTTCTCAGGCCTTTGCTGCAGAAACCCTGGATTGTCTCTGAATGCGCATCCGGCTACTCAGATCCGTCTCGCTGTCTACCACTCTCCATCCATCCACCCATCATCATTTATCTTTTTTTGGGGGTGGAGGGATTTTGGGTCACACCCAGCCATACTCAGGGGTTCCTCCTGACTCCGTACTCAATAATTACTCCTGGCAATACCGGGGACCCTATGGGATGCTGGGAATCGAACCTTTGCAAGGCAAACACCCTCCCTGCTGTACTATCGCTCCGGCTCCATTTATCCCTATCTATTGCAGGCAGATAGACGGGGGTGGGGTGGGGGCTGGACTCTATACTGGGAGAAAAAACTTTGGCACCTCAATCACCCCAAAGGCATGAAGGTCTCAGAGCCCTAGGGCGGAACCTTCCCCCATCTCCAAGTCCCGTTGAGATGCAGACCCCCCAGGGAGGCGGCTCCCCAGGGCACAAAGTTCACATGAAGAATATCAAAGAGCATAGATAGCTTCAAGTTCTTCCCCTTGGCAACTCCCCTTAGCAACAGAGTAGGTGTGGGGAACTTCCGAAAAAGTCTGGAAACTAACTTGGCCTAGGAAACAGTTGCCTTTCCTGCAGAGCCCTGAGCTGGGGCTTTCTCCCCCAAGGACCAGCCTCTACCTGAGCTATGAGCTTTCCTACTTTCGGGTGCCATTTCCCCATTCCGGGAGGTGGCCCACAGGTCCCACTCTGGGATGGAGCCTCTGTCTGCTCTGGAGAAGCCCATGTTCCCTCTTGGCCATTTACCTCTTTCTTTCCCCCAAGTAAAAAAACGTTGGTTTTCCACATTCTCTAAGTGTCCAAGAAGTGTGTTTATGTAAATCTCTTGTTTTCACAGATGAATCTACCCCAGCCAGGCTCTCAGGAAATGAAGGGGTACATGGAGTAGCCCCCCGTCGGCTCCTTTTCAGGGGTCACTCCTCCAACCACTAACTATGTGTAAGGATGCGCAAGGTGCCAGGCCGAGGGCTGGTTTCCGCTGGAAGAATGACGTGAGAGCAGGTACAGTATCTGCTCTCACGGAACATGCCCTGTAGCTAGAGAATCTGTCCCCAGCCCATCCATCTGCCCTACAGTTACTCAGCAGTGATTCAGGTGACCCAGTAAAGAAGCGAACAGCACCCAGCCCAGACAAAGTCAGACCCAAGCACCTGAAGAATCTGACATCAGTACTCATCAATACACTGGCTGAGCTCTTCACACGCTACCTGTCCGAATGCAAGGTGCCCTCCCAATGGAAAACCAGGAGGACAGTTCTACTGTTCAAGAAGGGAGACATCTACAACATTGGCAACTATCGCCCCATCTACCTGTTGTCCGTCATCTACAAGCTGTTCACTTGAGTCATCCTGAACAGGATTGGCAGAACATTAGATGAAGGACAACCATGTGAGCAAGCTGGCTTCCGGAAAGGATTCAGCACAATGGACCATATCCACATGGTAACCAAGCTCATTGAGGTTTGTAGGGAGTACAAGATGCCACTCTGTCTCATGTTCATTGATTTAAAGGAAGCCTTTGATTTTGTTGAGACAGAAGTGATCAACCAAGCCCTCGCCAAACAGGGTGTTCAAACCCAATACATCAAGATCCTTTGTGAGCTGTATTACGGATTCACCACCAGATTCTCACCATTCTACAAGGAAGTGATCATTGATGTCAAAAGAGGGGTTCGGCAGGGGTGACACCATTTCACCAAAACTCTTCAGCACCACCCTCAAACATCATGCGACCGTTAGAATGGGAAGGAATGGGAGTGAAGATAGAAGGTCGGCAACTACACCACCTCCGCTTCGCCGATGACATCATTCTAATAACACCAAACATTAGCTAAGCGGCACAAATGCTGGCTGACTTCGACCAAGAATGTAGATAGATCTACAGCTGAATCTCAACAAAACAATGTTCATGAAAAATGAACTAGTTCCAGAGGCCTCATTCACTCTTAATGGAACAAACATCTCTGAATGCAGCAGTTATGTGTACCTAGGTCGAGAAGTCAACATGATGAACGACCTAAAACCTGAGCTGTGCAGGAGGAAGAGAGTGGCATGGAATGCCTTCAAAGGCATCGAAGAAATAGCTAAAAAGGACAAAGAACCTCTAGCTCCAGGTACATCTCTTGGACTCCACCGTTCTCCCTGCATTAACATACACCTCAGAGACCTGGGCCCTACAAAAGCAGGATGAGAATGCTATTCGGGTCTCCCAGAGAGGAATTGAAAGAGCTAAGCTTGGAATATCATGCCTCACTCAAGTGAGAGAAGGAATCGGAGTTCTGACCTCCGTCGCTATTCCAGAATCAGGGATACTGTCTCGTTTGCCAAGGCATCGAAAATCAGATGGGCTGGACATGTAATGCGATTTGGAGACAACTGCTGGACTAGAGCCGTTACCGACTGGATCCCACAGGACGCCAAAAGATCACGTGGCAGCCAACCTACAAAATGGTCAGACTTCTTCGTCAAGACCCTGAAAGAGCGGTTTGAGGCTCTTCATATTCCTGGAGCAACCAGATGCCATTGGGCTACACTGGCATGTGATAGGGTCAAATGGAAATGTTACTGGTGCCCACTCGAGCAAATTCATAAATAACAGGATGCCAAGTGATCAAGTGATCTAGAGCATGTCCCTTCTTTAGGTTGAGCGGAGAGAGAGAGAGAGAGAGAGAGAGAGAGAGAGAGAGAGAGAGAGAGAGAGAGAGAGAGAGAGAGAACTTTTTTGGGCAGTGTCTTATGA